>CANYBF012160666.1:0-13253 GCA_948192965.1 Dalechampia spathulata
TTTGTTTTGTATAATTATAAAATATAAATAAATTATTTTGTAAAATAATGATTTAAAGAATTAAAATATTATTAATTAATATAAATTATATTTACATATTTCAAAATATAAATAGAAAAGTATATTATTAATATTAATAAAGAATTGAGGATGCATCAAAACAACATCGTTTTGTATATGGTAAAACGATGTTGTTTTAATGCTTAGTGTATTTTACTGAAAGCAACCCCTTTCTGCCGATTCATAATTCATATCAACCCTAATTGAAATTGCTAAATATTTTTTATTCCTTGAAATTGAAAGGATTACATTTGCGTTTGTGCTTATCAGATACTGAAGGCAACCCCGGCACTGCGTTTGCCTTGGTAACAAATTCAAAGGATTTCTGGCATTGTGTTGGTAACAAAAATTGAAGCATTGAAGGATTGCTGTGTTGGTAACAGAATCAAAGGAGTTAGACACTGAAGCTTTATGGTAGTTTTCGGCAGACAGAAGAAGTTTCCTGGTATGATTTAGTAGCTTCTTAATTTTGGAACTTCCTCGGCGAGCTTCCTTATTTCTTATGTTTATGTGTGGTCTCTCTTATTCCTGCATTTTCTTCTCTTTTTATTTGATTAATTATTATAAACATACCTATATAATACATCCAGTAAAAATATTAAGAACCTAATTATGATTATGAAAATGGTGTTTTGTTTAGAGGTTATGTTAGTGAAAATGGTATTCGGAATGGCAAAATTGATCTAACAGTTCACTCTTGCTTTTATGTTGGCCTTTAAAATTCCATCTCCACCACCATTGCAATTCTTGTGACTAAATCCGCTGCTTTGGCTAAAAGATGGGTCTTTAAGTCTGTTACAATGGTACATATATAATATATTCTAAAACCAGATATTGGGTTTTATTTGTCCTACATGTATATAGTAGTATTACATAATATATTCTAAAAACATAGTATTTCTAAGAGCTCATTTGCTTGATAAGAGTATGATACATATTGGATATTATTTGGGTTTATTGCTGCTTTCTATGGTTCCATCATTGCTACAAAAATCTTAATATAGTGATTGGTATTGATAATTAACTATGAAACTAATAATGGATTAGTTATATTTTGTATAGTTTATTTCATATTTGGGATAAATAACTTTGGGTTTGCTCAAATATATGGCCGTCAACCTCATTTATAAATACTGTTATGAGTTTGGCCTAACACTTTCTTAAGGTCATGGAGTTTCTACATGGTCTCTACGCCTAAAATGATGAAATTGATCAAAATCAACTACATTCGAGGGGTGATACAAATAAGGAAAATACAATTAAGAAATTCAGAATCTATATATTTTACAATTTTCATAATTAAGGGTGTTTATGTAATTTTGGTCGCATGAAATATTAGGGTTTTGTTTATTTTATTTATTTTCAAGAGATTTAGTTTAATTAAGTTTTCCTGGTTTAAGTTAGTTTAGTATTTTCTATTTAGTTTTAAGATGAAATTTTCTAGTCTAGGATTCCTCTTCCTAGTTGTTAGGATTAAGTTAAGTCTATAAATATTAGGCTTGTATTGGTTTTTCATAAAATTTTCTTCTCAATTAAAAAATAATTTTTAGTAATTTACCTAGAATTGCATGGTTTAATTCTTCTCCACTAAACTTTAAAGCTTGGATAGTTTAAGCTCATGGCAAGAAATGTTTGATGTAATTACTAATGCAAAAACAAAAGTTAAATTTGCAATGATGCCAGAGTACTATCATGAAAGTTACACCATTGTTGGCTGGATGAGGATTGTGTGAGAATGAATTATTTTGAAAATGCATTTTTAAGAAATCAGTAGGTGACAGCCCCAAAGTACTTTCTTCATTGAGAGCATAATCTCATAAGATTGTTCCAAATACTAAAATTGCATTATATTGTTTCTTTGTAGGCTTGGGAGCTCACTCTCGCAAGAGTTTAAAACAACGACAATCATTTGGTTTGGTTGTATCATTGACATCTAATCTCAACATATATTCTGAGAATCCTTTGCAATAAGGTATCATCGTATTATATCATTGTCCATGTTTTTGTTTTGTACATGATGGAATGCGTATACTGGTCTTGCCCTTTGTAGCTTGGTTTAATGCTTGTATCAAATTTAATATATTAGATTAAAAGTCAAATTTCCAAAATTAAGAAATTAATAATTGATATATGCCATTTAATTTAAATATTTTAGATTTTTAATATGAAATATAAAACAATTTCTAATAATAAATGAGTAAGGAGAAATATTATTCTGTTCTTTTGGTGATGTTAGCAAATTTTTAATCCAATAATTCATATAATAATATTTAAATTTTATTTATTTAAGTTAGTTGATTAATGGTTAATTTAAAAAATAATTTTAAAATTAATTAATAACATTTAAGCTAATTAAAAATATAAGCTTCAAAAAACTCTAATAATTTAATTAAATCATAATTGTATTTATACCACAATAATAATGGTGAGGTTGGTGAAAGTCAAATATTCCAATACGCTTGGTACTAATAAAATCAATAATTTAAGGATTTGATCTTTCCATGAGAGAAAGAACCAATAATCCGAAACAATATAAAGTACATGGCTATGTTAATGCTTGGATTTGATATTCTAGAATGGTTTTTTCCAAATTCTTTTCAAGTTAGTAAATGAAAACTTCAAAAAGATTTCTTCCATAGAAAATCAATAGGAGTATATTTAATGTTTATTTTTATTATTGTTTTAAATTCTACTTTTGTTCTCGTTTATTCTCGTTATTGCAAATTATTGTAATCTCTATGATTTTGAAATAAATTTTAAGGATGTCTTTTTGTTTCTTTATAGGCTTGGGAGCTCACTCTCGCAAGAGTCTTAAACAACAACAACCATTAGGTTTGGTTGTATCATTGACATATAATCTCAACATATATTCTAAGAATCATTTACAATAAGGTATCGTTTCATTGTATCATTGTCCATGTTTTTATTTTTTTACATGATGGAATGTGTATACTTGTTTAATGCTAAGTTAGATAATTATGTGGGTGACATTTAATTGTAAGAGCTCATCTGCTTCATAAGAGCATGACACATAGATACAACATTGGACATTATTTGGGTTTAGTTTGATTTTCAGAACTGTTATATATATACATATATAAACAAGTCATGTTGGAAATGAGAATAAGCACTTGCCCTTTAAAAATATATAAAAGTATGTTTGTATTTTTGCTATTTTATATTCGTAACATGCTCCATACTTCTACATTTATTTAAAAGATATTTAAAAAGATAAGAAAGAGTATCGATTAGACATTCAACTTACCAATAAGACCATATCTATATATAACTAGATGTATATTTCCAACAGGACCACATCATATTTATGATTGTGGAGATCATATTTAAAAAAAGAAAAAAAAGGAAAAATACATGTATATACAACATTCTAACACTTTCACTTTCAATAACTTGCAAAATATAAATGTATATCTTTATATTATATAATATGTTTCTTATTAAATATTATATATATATATATATATATAATTGATAAATATGAAAATATCAGAATTAAAAAATTTAAATAAATATATACATAAATTTATGTAAATGTAATGAAATATTGAATGTTAAATAAAAACGTTAAATATAAATGATACATAAAAATGCATGAAATGTAGTATAATAAGGAATGATAAAGTAATCAGATAATATTAAATAATATAAAATTGAATGTATAAAACATGTATATGATCAATTTATGATACAATCATAATAAAATTCAAATTATTTGTATTATTATGATCAAGAGTTTGAATATAATAAAATGAAGACATATAATTATGAAAGATTATTAATAAGATATGCATTAATAATTTCATGATGAAAATAAATAAATTAAATTATAGTTAATAATTATTGATATTTATTTGAATTAAATGTACTATAAAATTAATGTACATATTCTTTTTAACATAAATTAATTTTAAAAATTAATAGCATGTGCTACATTTACGTATAAATAGATCAAATAATTTCACATAAATAACGGTCAAAATAATATTTATTTAAAATATTTATAAATAACTTTAAGCTCCATTATTAAGAATATATTAAGCAGTAATTAATGTAATAAACTCAATTAGATCAATCTACACTCATCTAATCAAAACAAAGCATTTTGGATTTGAATAAGAAACAAAGAACCCTAAAATTTATCAAAGATTACAATTTTTAAAGTTATCATATAGATACCATTGCCTCTCTGAAATTAGTATGATTCCTATGACCAATAAACCATGCATCAAATTAGTATGATTCCTATGACAAATATATACATCTATTTGATTTTTGTATGTATTGATTTAATGAATTTAATAGGATAAATTTCTAATAATGTATGATAATAACTATTAATTAATGCTAATTAAGCATTTCAATGATGTCTGCCAATAACTTTTGAAGGTGGATGTATGAGGCATATATTGATGGTGGTTACACAAATTTAGAATTTACAAATAGAGTTAGACAATTCACGGATTTTGCAGTAACTCAAGAAGTATGCATGAGTAATGGATTAATGAGATGCCCATGTTCAAGATGTAGAAATGTTTATTTACAAACTTTAAATGATTGTAATATTCACTTATTAAGGTTTGGTTTTGTGTCGGACTATTATGTCTGGCATTATCATGGTGAAGCATACATTTATGAGGGGAATGAATATGGTGAGGAAAATGAAAATGTTGGAAGATGGGGCATTGGTGGAGAAACATCTAGTAGTCATGAATTTGGGGGGGGGGGGGCAGTAAACTTGGATAATGAAATGGTACTATATGGTTTTGGGAATTTCAATGATAATAATGATATTGAAGAAGAAACTCCTAATATTGAAGCCCAACAGTTTTTCCATATGTTGAATTCATATGATGTTGAGTTATGGCCTGGTTGTAGTAAAATGTCTAAGATGTTAGCAGTTGCTCGTATGCTTAATATAAATGTATATCATCATATATCATAGTAAGGATACAATGATATCATGCAATATTTGCAAGATGCATTACTAGAAAATAATGAAATGGTTCAAAGTTTCTATGATAGAAAGAAGTTAATAAAAGGGTTAGGTTTACCAGTAGAGGAGATAGATTATTGTAAGCATGGATGTATGTTGTATTGGAGGGTAGATGCAGAACTCGATCATTGTAAGTTTTGTAATCATCCTAGATATAAGACAGGTAGATTTTGGAATGCACATCAAAAAGTATAAGCATATAAAAAATTATTTTACTTTCCATTGACACCGAGGTTGAAATGGTTATATGCTTCAAAAGTAACAGCTGAATAAATGCGATGGGCTGAGGAGCATTGTCAAGAAGAAGATACCATGTGTCACCCGTCTGACTCTTTGGCATGAAAGCATTTCAATATAAGTTTTCCTATTTGGCTGTAGAAAGTTGAAATGTCCATTTAGGCTTATGTACAGATAGATTTCAACCATTGGACAATCAAGACAACAATACTCTTCATGGCCAGTAATATTAACACCCTATAATTTGCTACCTGGTATGTGTATGAAGGAGATATATATGTTTTTGACATTGATAATTTTGAGGCTAACCAATCCTAAGAAAAAACTCAATGTCTACTTGCAACCACTTATTGCTGAACTGAATAGGTTATGGGAGAATGGTATCATGATGTATGATGTTTCAAAAAAGCAAAATTTTCTAATGCATGCTGCTCTGATATGGACTAGAAGTGATTTTTCTGCATATTCTATGTTGTCTGTATGGAATACAGTAGGGAAGTTAGCATGTCCATGTTGTATGGATAATTCTCAAGCTTTTTACTTGATAAATATGGGTAAAACATCATGGTTTGATAACCAATAGAAAATTCTTACCAAAGGGACATGTTTTTCATCAAAATAAGTATGGTTTCAAAAAGAATCATATGAAATGGTCACCTCTTCCTCCAATCAAGATAGGAGAATAATTATTAATAGAAATTGAAGAGTTGAGTTTACAGAAAATCACTGATCTAGAGGCTAAAGATGTAAATAGTTGATGTCAAAATCGTGGATGGAAAAAAAGAAGCATATTATGGGATCTTCCATACTGGAGTTTGTTATTAATTCGATATAATTTGGATGTAATGCACATTAAGAAAAATGTATTTGATAACATATTCAATATTGTCATGAATATTTAGGGCAAAACAAAGGATAATGCAAAATCAAGGGTTGATTTGAAAATTTTCTACAGAAGAAAGGAACTTGAACAAGATGCTCGTACTGTTAAATAACCAAAGGTATGTTACACTTTGGATAAACAATCAAAAGGTATTCTTTGTAAGTGGTTGGAAGATGTGAAGTTTTCAGATGGATATGTGTCAAACATGGGAAGGTGTACTGATATGTGGAAAAAACTATTTGGGATGAAAAGTCATGATTATCATGTTTTTATGCAGCAATTGCTACCAGTTGCATTGCATGAGCTTTTACCAACTAATGTATGTCAAGCACTAACTGAGGTATCATTATTTTTTAAATCATTGACTGTAAATAAGATATCAGTTGAAACAATATTGTAGTTAGAAGGAGATATAACATAAATTATTTGTAAACTAGAACATGTCTTTCCACCTAGTTTTTTTTGATAGTATGGAGCACCTAACAATACATTTACCATATGAAGTTAGAATTGTAGGCCCTGTACAATATAGATTGATGTATCCATTTGAGAGATTTCTTCAACATTTGAAACATAATGTCAAAAATAAAGCTAGAGTTAAAGGTTCAATTTATAATGCTTACTTGGTTGAAGAGGTAACACATTTTTGTTCCTTCTACTTTAAACCATATGTATATACAAAGGATCGAAGAGTTCCATGCAATGACGAAGGGGGTATAATGACTGAAGTCCCAGGGACTTTATCAATTTTTCAGTGCTCTGTTCGTCCATAAGGAATGTGTCAATTCAGATACTTAGATGAACATGAGTATATTGCTGCTCAAATGTATATTCTACTAAATTGTCAGGAAGTGAAACCTTTTATCAAGTAAGTTTTAATTTCAATAGTTATGTTTCTTACTAATTTCATATAATAATGAATACATTTTGATCTATAGTATCTCTATATGATAGTATGTACATTGATGAATTGCGTGTTCAATGTTCTACAATTATGGATGCAGAAATTGACATCTCTCTTGAAAACAATCTTTCTTGTTGGTTTCAAACTTATGTAAGTCACATAAATTTTTATCACTTGAACATAATTAATTGATATGCTATATAAGTACTTATTAATGTACAATTATTTTTTTATAAAATGTAGGCAATTAATAATTTCATCGAGAATAATTTCATAATGGCCCTTGCACTTGGTCCTTTGAAGAAATTGGAAACATATCTAGTTTACTCTATTAATAGCTACAAGTTTCATACTTAAAGTCATGCATCTAAACGGACATCCATAAATAGTGATGCTTGTATAAAAGGATCTAATTACACTATTGATTATGATGATTATTTTGGTCGTCTCAATGAGATCCTTGTGGTGGAATACATAGGATTACCATTGAAGTGTACAGTTCTATTCAAAGGTGAATGGTTTGATCCAACACCCAACATTGGTACAAAGGTTCATAATAAATATAAGCTTTTTGATGTCAATTTTTCTAGACGATTCAATAAATATGAGCCTTTCATACTTGCATCACAAGCAATGCAAGTTTGTTACTTGTCTTATCCAAGCTTGCGTAGAGATAAGGTAGATTGGTATGTTATTTGTAAGGTTAAACCCAGATCAGTAATTGACTTACTAGAACAATGATCAACAAACACTGGTGTATTTAAAGAAGATTCTCATGATAATCATGAAATTGATGATTCGGCCAATGATTATGTTCATTCCATAAATCATCCTGATGGATGATTCATTAATATTACTGATGGTGAAGAAGATGACATTGATGATGATATAATGTTTAGTACATCATCTAATGATGAAGTTGATGAAATTGATGATGATGACATTGATAAAAGTGAATGATATGGGTAATTTTATGATATTACAAATTATTGTCACATAAAAATATCATTATATTATTTTTGCTTTTCTTTATTTTTTTGGTATATTATAAATATTAATTATATGTGTTTTTAATTATCACATTATTGTCGTGTAGCTATAGCACGAGGACTTGGACATGGAGGTCGACATCGTGCCCATGCTATTATGCTATCTATGTCTTCCCCACATACACTGACATCATAGATAGCAGCTACTCAAACATCTACACCACCATAAATTCCTATTTTAGATGCTGATATATCGACTACAGCTGACATAAGTTCACAACGGGTTTTAGATCGTGATATGGCTGTAGATTATGTTCCAGATTCACATACATCTACACCTCCTATTCCATAATCATTTCCATTTGCACCTTCTACTTCTACATCTAGATGTACACCAGCTTCAGCATTAATTCTACATCATCATTGCCTACTACAGTATCTGAGTTTGCACCAGTAGCTACTAGCCGACGTAACCATATTGAGTGTTATATTGACCATGGGATGTAAGATTTTCTAACTTTTTATTTCAAATATATTGTAATATGCATATATTTTGAAATTTTTTCATATAAAATTTCAATTTTTAATAGATTGTAACCATCTTATAGAGTGTCATCACAGATGAGGGAAATATTTAGCTAGAGATTAGTAGCAGAGGGTACTTCATAGGCATCAGTAGCATCACATGTTGTCTTGCTATATTGGGAGGAGTTTAAGGTAATAAGTTGTTATTTAATGATTTTAATGAATTCATTACTAACTTTACATGAAAATCTTAAATTTTTTTGCAAAAACAATTTTATTCGGATGAGATAAAATTCTCTATTGAGGTTATGTACCAGGCTTGGAGAAACAAGGCATCGGCACGGTAACCATTTATATCATTTTAAAAATAACATATAATATAAAATTTATGGAAGTATGTTTCCATTAACACCTATAAATTTCATGTAACAGGTACAGAGATATGATGAACAAATTCAAGACTAAGAGAAAGCAACTTGTTTTCTATAGTGATTCGACTTGGGCTACCTGGCTGCATTATTGGGAGTTGCCTGAAACACAGCTGCAAAGTGCTAAGGCTTCGAGAAATCACCGTGGTGCATCTAGACATGGCATTTCTACTCACACTTGTGGCTCGAAGACTATGTCTGGCCACAAGAGAGATTGGGTAACTTTGTTATTTTATCATTAATCAATTCATTTTACTTTTATTTATTGCTTATTATGAATGTGTTTGCTTTTTAGATGGAGCAAAATGAGGGCAGAGAGCCGACATCTCATGAACTTTTCGTATACACTCATACACCAAAACATGATAAGGTAAATTTCATTGATGACAGGTCACGTGAGATCAATGTAAGTATGAAATTTTTTACTAATATCATTGTAATTTATGCAATTCAAATTAATGTCATTGTATTGTATAATTTTATTAGGATCGGGTTACACATATACGGGAGGTAGCAATGCAACAAAATGACATCATAGATGACTCCCATATATACCTAGATGTTGTAGGTGGGGCCTTGAAGGGACACATTTATAGGATAGGTTCAGAGGCTAATAGCTACTATAGTGGCTCATCAGTTAGCATATCTACGTGTGGAGCACCTCGAGATTCTATGCATTCACAACCATATTTAAACGATGCTATTCGATAGGATATTCATGATGCTGTATGTGTTGCCATTATCACGTTTTTTTCACCGTGACATGCTCCCGTAAAATAATTAACGATCTCCAATACGTGGAAACCACTAATTACTCTACAAGGGATTCGTATGAAATTTTATATATATATATATATTTATGTTTACCTGTTTATTAAATAACGGTGCACCGTTCTAGAATTTGTGGAAGATTTAGTCCCTATGTTACAATCTTATATTTACTGCCTTACAAATTAATTTAATTTAATTAATAAATTAACTTTGTTCCTAACCAAGTCCTTGTCCCTAAAGTACTTCTGCTGAATTGGTCCTTTGGGAAATCCGTGCTCGCTATCATCTATTAACCTGCATCCATCAAATGACGAACGCTGAGTATAAAACTTAGTGGTGCTTAAACACATAACATATGAAAATAATGTTCATTCATGTATCATTTATGAACAGATCATGTAAATCATAATGTCCCCTAATTTAATATCCCAATGTAATCATTTTTGAATTTTGCTTCTAAACATCATCGTTATAGATCGATATATGATTTTCCATAAGCATTAGGTATATCATCATTAATATTTCTTCACCATGAATTGATAATCTCTTAATATTGCTTAATGTTTATTTCATGGAATATCTTATCATTACTCAAGTAATGCCAACATAACATATCACCTTATCATTTAAAAATGACATACTGACTTTATGTTTATTTCACTATTTAATTTGCATAACATAAATATCATTATGATCCACATCAATAAGACATCATTATCATCATCATAATTCATATAATTGCATTAATTATTTGTCATTCTCAACTTCATCATGTATATATATCATGAAATGTATATCTTTAATGATCAATTTACATATGCACATTATCGCTAATCATCATAACAAATAAATCATCATCATCTTATTCATGATTTATGTCATATATGAGAATGCATTCATGTTATGCATTCTCCCTCATATTTTTCTGTATCATCTCATTTCATTTCATTGCCATTTTTACATTCTGGGCCATTTTATATCATTTACACGCTTGGTACTAGTCTTACATTTCATTTCATATCATATTATGGTTCAACGTATTGAAACCCATTTCACATTCATTTCTTTATTCCTTATCATTCATTTCCCGTAGGAATTCATTTCATAATGCCCAAGTACCCCTTTTCTTTTATCATTTTCTTCCTCTTTTATTTCTCCATGTCATGTCATGTATATGCATATGTCAATTTATGTTGCATGATATGATATGTTTTGCTTTATACCATAATGTCAAATAAACATATGCAGGCATCATGATTTTATCATATGTACCGTACAATTTACATATCATTCATTTCATATAACATGATGTCTATAAAACATTCGTTTCATATTGCATCTTTTTGAAAAGCATACATATCACAAAGCATCATATGCATATAAATCTCTTTTCATATCATATAATTTCCATTTGAATACTTGATCATCATTTTCTGGTTAATTCTAAACTTATTTACTTAGGTTATAAGTCTCAATATTAAAATTCATTAACCTTCATTCGTAACTGGCTATTATTATCTTTCGTATTTAAATATTTAAATTATCATCCATAATAAATGGTATTTAAATATACCTTATACAATACAATTCATAATATATATCATTTTATTTTATCTTATAATATTTTAATTTCAACTATTTTAGAATTACATATAAATTTTTGATACGTAATATACCTTTAGGATTAAGAAATAAAATATCTATTTTATTTTATTTACTTCCTTTTTATACTAAATATCTATTAAATTATGCAAATATTATTCTTATTTGCTAACACTCATTTATTTATCACATTCACCATTTCACCTTTACCTAGATTGATTCCATAATTATAAATTATAAATCCTAATCATATTATGATAATATCATCATAAATAGAATCCTATCATTTAATTTCATTCATTCAAATAGGATCTCATGATATAATATTAACAATATAATCATTGCTCCAATTAATCATTTAAATTAGCCTATACGCTAATCTATAAATTTATACTATCACATAATCAATTATTCATAGCTATTTTTAATATCTTTTATTAAATATCAACATTCATAAATAAAATCATAATTTATCATTTCATTTCATATTATTGTTTCATTATAACATATCATAATTAAGAAACATAAATACGATATGATATCTAATCCTTAATGATTTCTTATAAAACTTAACTTCAATTAAATTAAATCATTCATATAAAAATAAGACACAAAACATGTAATCATATGTTAAGAGATTTAAGGTAAGTTAGTACTTACCTGACGACCCATTAAAATAGGAATTAGCTAAAAGCACAAACCTGATTTCCGTTCTGTTTTACGTTCCAATTGTTTGCATCAATTTCCTTTCTCTGAATCATATAGAATATATACATCAATATTTATCTTGAATTAACTATCTTAATTACTTAATTTTTTTTAGTAACATTTATCATTCATACTTACATATATATATATCAAGTAATAATATCTCTTGTCTTAAATAAATTCCTATTACTTAGCATAAAATATTTCTAAATAATAATATTCAACATTAATCAATTTATTTTACTATTCATGTTACTATTCATATTACTATTCATCATTTATATAACTTTCATTAATTATATATTAATACTTTATTTATACTATTTCTCAATCAAATAGTATTTAATTATCATCATGAAATTTCTAATTTCCATATAATAATTTCATACTTAAACAATTATTCATGATTTAACATTTACTCTTCTAATTTATAAACCTTTTGATACTAATTTAATTTTAATATCTTGTCACTTTAATTAACACTTATTTAATAACATCACAATATAACTTATATATATATTTTAACTTACATATATATTATTATTTTTTTATATATATCATCATAATATAACCATATATTAACCAATCTTTAATCCTTGTTCAATTTAAACCTTTCCATAATATTACTATTTCAACATTTTATTTAAGTGTATAACCTTACATGTAATATATACACTTTTGAATTTAATTAATTATTATCATTCAATAATTCTCCTTTCATTAACCCTTATATTTATTATCAAACTTTAATATTCAATAATTCTTTCCACTTTAATCACTATGATAACTCATAATATTTCTAATTCTCTTATTACTTTTATAATCATTTAACCACTATTATAAAATCATCATTTATCATTAACTACCTTATTCCTTTAATCAACTCCCAATTTTAAAATTCTTAAGTATTCATATTCTTATATCATTATCTATTTGAATCTTATATGCTATTTTTCTTCTTTTATCATCTTTTAATCACTCAAGGTATTAATTATTTATTCTACTTAAGACCTTTCATAAATCACTTCAATTATTTCTTAATAAATAAGTCACTTCATAAACCCATTTAATTCCTTATCTTACTTATCTCATTAAACTTTTATAAGTCCTTATTCATAATTAATTTATAACT
>CANYBF012160927.1:0-64780 GCA_948192965.1 Dalechampia spathulata
AATTATTTTCTAACACTTATATATATATATATATATATATATATATATATATATATATATATATATATATATATATATATATATATATAAATCATGCAATAAATTTGCACCAAAGCAAAGCCATCCATAGCTTGAGATCTTGCTATGCAAAAGCGTGTAATACCCACCAAAATTCATACCCAATTACCCTTTTTTTCCTTTATATTATATACACACAAATTTATTTTTGAATTTCATCTAATTATTTAATTTTTTGAATTAAATAATTATCCGTACTCAATCTGTGCTTCACAAAAATTATTATAATTATTTTTAATTAATCAATAATAATATTTCATTTAAATTAATAATTAATTCTAAATATATTAGAATACTATTTTCTATTTTTATCTTGATAAATATAGTTTTGATTTTTTTATTTACCATATATCATTATTTTTAAATTTTATTAGTTTTTAATTTATACTTTTTCTTTGAAAATTTGCTTTTAAAATACAAAATTTAAAAGTATTTTTAAAAAGATGAAATGAAATAACAACTAAATGTAACAAAAGAAATTAATTTTTTTTAATGATGAAGGGGGAAAAGGAAAGAAAAATGTAAAACTCATTTATATTTAAAATTTTTTAATAGAAAGAATAGGAAAAATATATGAAAAATAACTAAAAAAAACTAAATGAAAATTTCAAAGAAAAAATAACTCATTAATTAAAAATCAAATTGATAATAAAGAAAATAAATAAGAATTAAATGTAAAGGTAGAAACATAAAAAGAAATAATTAAACACATCAATAATAAAAAAAATGTGTAAATATAGTATTAAATAGTATTTTTCACCAATAATTTTTAATGATATTTAATTAAATCATTACCTCTATTTTTCACCAATAATTTTTAAAATAATTAAGGTTAAATAAAATAAAAAAATATCGATAATCATTACAATTCAACGTAACAAAATATTGTATTTTATTGGGAAACTTCATTAATAAAATTAAATGAAGGTTTTCAATGCAATAAATGAATTTTTAATCATATAATTATAATAATTTTTATTTTTAAAGTGTTCTGATATGATAGTTGTGGTAAATATTTTTTTAATTTTTTAAATATTGGTTAAACTTTTGACATTTTTCATAAATTTTAAATTAATTCATACATTAATTATAATATCATATATTATTAAAATAGTAATGTTAATACAACATACTATTAATATTTAATTTTATATAAAATTTATATTATAATTAATTATTTATATTTTGTTTTAATTTTTATACATATATTACATGTTAGTAAATTCATCAACAGCTAATTTAACATAAATGTTTATATTTATAATGTTAAGTTATGAGTTAAAAATATATCTTAAAAAAATAAAAATAAATTGAAGATAATAAATAAAATAGAGTGTTGTTTTAAATAAAATTTTAAGTATTTATTGATTTTAAATTAATCAAGAAAAACGTAATTATTAAAGATTCATTTAATTATTAATATACTTAAATAATAACATTTTCATATAATTTATACTCTTAAGTACATATAATTTGAATTCAAAGCGATGGATTATAATAATTATAGAATTATTTTTATAATAAATCAATAATTAATATTAAATGTAAAAAAAAGAGAAAATTATAAGAAAAGATGTTGGGTGGGGAATATTCTTCGGTAGTTTGTCATTTTTGTCCGAATCTTGTCCATATAAACTAATTAATGATTTTAAATAAATATAAAATACAATAATTTAAAATAAGGAAAATGATAAATTTTTAAATTTATTTTTTTATAAATTGAAAATCAATATATTTTTAAAATACGTATTTCTTTTTGCTTAGCAATTCTCTGATTTTTATCTCTAATTTATTATTCAGTCCTCCAATTTTCTCTTATTTCCGAAATTACTCCTACAGCAAAAAAGGAAAAACCATTACCAAACCCACTCTTCCCTGCCTGGTTGAATTTTGTACACAAATTCGCCGACATTTCTAGTCCTTCTGCTGTTGTTTTTCGTTAATTTAGCTTAATTTTGTGCAATGAGAATCGAGGAATTGGATGGTGCGGAGTTCGATCAAAACGACGACGTCGTCGGTTCCAAGCAGATGCTGATGAAGACCGTCGATGCAAAAAGAGCACTAGTCGGAGCCGGTGCTCGGATCCTGTTTTACCCGACCCTTTTGTATAATGTGTTTCGCAACAAAATCCAATCCGAGTTCCGTTGGTGGGATGAAATTGATCAGGTATGAAAATCCATGTAGTAATATAGTAATGCTGAAAAAACTAGCAGAATTAGGGTTTTGGATAATCATGATTTGAAATCTATTGAAACATAAAATTTTTCTTTGCAGTTTCTTTTACTGGGTGCTGTTCCATTTCCTAAGGACGTTCCAAGGTTGAAGAAGCTTGGTGTTGGAGGTGTCATCACTCTTAATGAGCCTTATGAAACTTTAGTTCCATCGTCACTCTATCATGTGAGTTTATTTTATTTTTTGGGTTTTCATTTTCTAAGCTTGATTTCTGTACCATCAATCATTCATCCAAGAATTTGTTGAATCCTTTATGGCCCTCTTTGATAAATTGTTAGCGTTAGTGATGGACCATTTAGATAAGCTTTCCAGTCATGCTTAGGTTTGATTTACATTGTTTTTCTTTGCAGGCATATGAGATTGAACATCTTGTAATTCCAACCAGAGACTATCTTTTTGCCCCTTCTTTTATTGATATCAAAAGGGCTGTGGATTTCATTCACAGTGAGTCAATATCAGCTTATCTATCTTTTTGTTTCTGGCATTTCATCATCTTTTCATTGGAAGATTGATTATTTTGAGCTTCTGTTTTTGGTTATTAGGGAATGCGTCCTCTGGTCAAATCACTTATGTTCATTGTAAAGCTGGGAGAGGAAGGAGTACAACGATTGTTCTCTGTTATTTGGTATGTTTTATTTTATCCCCACAAACCACATTGTTGATAAAATCAGAATTTTGTTTATGATTCTGAATACGTGGCTGGAAGTTCTCTTTTGCCAAGGTATTATCGAATGGAGTTCTTATGTTCCAGGTCGAGTATAAGCACATGACACCTTCGGATGCTCTTGAACACGTGCGGTCTAGAAGACCAAGAGTTTTGCTTGCTCCATCACAGTGGAAGGTAATTATTGATTTCATGAAATTTAGTTCCATAAGATTCTGCTCTTAATGTGTTTTGCTCTCCCATCTGCCATTGTAATTGGAAGGCCGTTCAAGAATACAGCAGGCATCAACCATCTCCTACTGCACATTCTCCCTCAAGAGATGCAGTTCTGATAACGAAAGCAGACCTTGAAGGATATCATAGTCCATGTGATGATGATGGTACTGATAAGGAACTGGCAGTGGCCCCTGAAATTAAAGCCAGGCCTATGCTGGCTAGACTTTCTTGTCTCTTTGCTTCCTTGAAAGTCTCCAGTGTCTGTGGTCCTGTTTCTGGCAGGATGCCCGAGGCACGTGCTTGCTGAGCGCCTCAATCATTCAACAATGTTGTACTGTACACCAATGCATGATGATTATATTCTCAGTTTCAAGGTAATCCTCTGCTAAAGGATAAATCAGATGTCGAGGTGGAAGAGATCGTTTTATGTCGAGGTATAAATCATAATAGCAATGTGTGAAATCGTTTCCATCAACTTGTACATGAATCCCACGCCTTGTCATTGAACAATTTTTTTGCGGTGATTTTGCAATTCACGCTCTGGTTCTTCGCATGGAGCTAAAGAACTAGGCATTTTACTGCAATCCAAAACATCGGTACCCAGTTGGAGCTGGTTGTATATTGTCGTTCGAGTGGGCTACGTGTAGTTTTCTCTTGCTACAAAGATAAAACATAAGATACCAGCCCTGCGTTTTGTTGCATTTAGATCAGAGAATGTAGCTGTCATTAACATATTGTATCATCAGCAAGATTGACCGTATGCGAGCGAGTTAATGTAGACAGATGAGGATCTGTATCGTTACCGAATTCTGCCAGTTATCGATTGAATGTATGGTGTGATGGATGTAGAATTGTATTACAACGAAGCGTTGTGGTGTATTTGAGCTTACTTGGTGGTGGTTTGAGGAGTCAATCTGTGATGTTCGGCACTCACAAATCAGTTCATACTAATTTGTTCTTTTTCATGAATGGATTTCTGTAGCAGAAATTCAATTTTGGGTCGTCATTGTAATGTAAAGTTTTACTGGATATGATATTCCAATGTTATCTTTAGTGTTGTGTAATTAAAGTTTTAGTGTTATTAGAATTCTATAATGTACATTACATAGTAGTATTATTTATTTCATCCATTATTTATCATAATTTTGTATTTTATTTTTTTAGAAAATTTTGTTTAATATCTTTATTCATACTTATCAATTGTTTATGGATATCATTTAATATTATTTTTTTGTAATTTAATAAACATTTCATATTTTTAAAAAAATTATAAATAATATTTTTATTTATATAATTTCATTATTAAAATTAGTTGTTATGAATTAAAACTATTATTATTAGATAATTAAAATAAAATAAAATTAATTTTTATAAATTATCTATTATAAATTTAATATAATTAATATTTTTAAAACTTTAACAATTTAGATTATATTATTTAAATTCTAAATAATTATAAGATTTTCATTGGGAAATTTAGTTCATATATTAACAATGTGTAATATTTCGTAATTTTAATAAATATTTCATATTTTTAAAAATAATAATAAATAATATTTTTCTTCAAATAATTTTGTAATAGAAATTTATCATTATAAATTAAAACTATTATTATTATATTATTAAAATAAAATACAATTAATTGTAGCAAATTTAGATTATTTAATAAACTTTTATTTTCTTAAAACTAATTATTTCTAATAAAAATAATTCATATTTATATTTAATTTTGAATAGAATACTTAGATAGAATTTAGCTATTATAAATTAAAATTATTACTATTTAATAATTAAAATAAAAATAAAATTAGTTTTACTTTATTTTTTTTTAACAATATTAATTCAAAATTCCAGAGAAGTATGTTCAATCAATATATTACATTTAGCTTTTATAGTATGAGTTTGAAAATATTAAACTATATATTAATAATGTGAAATATTTTATGACTTTAATAAATATCTCATAAAATATAAAATAATTATTAATTAATAAATATAAATTAAATTAATAGTATTTATTTTTAAATAAAATTTATTTAGATAAAAAATTAGATAATATAATATAAAATTTAAAATAATTAGTAATTAAAAAATATAAATAAAATTAGTGGTGTTTATTTTTGAATAAAATCTATTTAGATAAAAATTAAATAGTATAATATAAAATAATTAGTAATTAATAAATATAAATAAAATTAATTATTTTTTAATAAAATTTATCTAGATAAAAATAAGATAATATACTATAAACTAGAAAATAATTAGTAACAAATAAATTATATATTTTAGAAAATAAAAAATTTATAAAAAAGGGTAAAACTATCTTTTCTTTTATCTCCTCTATTATGATAATAAAATTATCATTTTGACTTATTTTCTTTATCTTTTAAAATATTAGTTAAAAAATTAAAAGATATATATACTTAATGAATCGACTTTGCTTGATTTCTATGGTATGAATTTGAAAAAGTTAAATCTTAAATTAATAATGCAAAATATTATATAACTTTAATAAATATTTTTGAATAAAATTTGTTTAGATAAAAATAATATAAAATATAAAATAAAATAATTAATAGTTAATTAATTAAATTTTTTAGAAAATAATAAAATTTTGGGGAAGGATAAAACTGTCTTTTATAATATTTCATTTCCCTTTTTTAATATATTATGATATAAAATAATATACTAATTACAATTAATAAATTTATGTTGTATACTAATTTATATTAAACAAAACTTTATTTCATTATTTATATTTATTAGATTAATTTTTATATTTATTTTTGATAAATTTTAAAAAGTAATATTTATTTTCATGTAAATTTTAAAAAATAATATTTATTTTTGAATTAAAATTAAAGGGAAGGGAAGGGGAGGGTAGACTTGTATTTTCACATCCCCTTCCCTCTTTTAATATAGTATATGATTTGATTAATATGTTATAATTAATGATTAATTACATTTTTAATTTGATTTATTAATTTAATTAAAATTTTAAAAATCAATAAGCTATTTCTAAAAGGTATTATATTATATTTTTTAATTATTGGACCGTAATTGAATTAATAAAAATATATAAGGATAATTTTGTAATAAAACACTATTTTTTAAAAAATATAAAATTTTGGTTAATTAAGTATAAATCGAACTAAAATTATCAAAAAATTAAAGAATAATATAATATAATATAATATGATCATTCGAACATGATAGGGGTAAAGCTCAAATTTGATTGACTAGATATATGATTAAATTTAATTTACAAGAAATAAAATATGTTCACCATTGTTATTTAACATAAGAAAGTATTTTTTAGATTAAATTTTTGAGTTTTAAACTTTGATTAACATCCTAAACAAAACATGATGAAGATCCTACTTAGCTAAATATTTTATTAATTCATACACACATATTTATGAGTATTTCTTAGTACATTTTTATAAAGTTTGTTCAACCAAAAATATAATATTTAATTTGAAGGTTTTAAATTTAATTAATTAATTAATTCTTAAGAACCCTAACTTAAAAGTACACTCAAGTTTGCCTTATCCAACTTTAAATCTTCGAGTTTTATCATTTTTTAATATATAAATCAAATAATATTAAGTTTTAAATTTATGATAAATGTATAATTTATAATTTATAATCAATGACCACTCATATTTTTGAAATAGTTCCCTATCTAAAACGTCATGATTCAACAAAATAATAATGATTAGATATAAAATCATTCATAGATCTTATTTAATAATTTAAATTTTTGAATTGAATATTAAATAATTTTTTAATTAAATTAATTAAATATTAAATTATTTAATAATTTAATAATTTTTTAATTACATTTAATAATTTTTTAACACGATATTAAATATTATATAATAAAAAATATAAATTTTCATATATAAAAACTTTAATTTATTGATTAATGGAATTTAAAATAAGGTAAAACAATTTATGTGAATACATTTGTATTTATATAATAATAATAATAAAACAAAAACAAAAATAAAAAGTAAAGCTAAAGAAGAGAAGTTTCCTAAGTAAATAAAAACAAAAATAAAAAGTTGGCCAATCATAAGATATTAATTTCATTTTCTACGTACCATATTTTACAAAAGCATATGTTATATTTTTATTATAAGATTTTTTATGCATAAAAAACAAAATTATTAAAGAGGTGACCATGAGAGGGACACTCTTTAACTTCCCTTTTAAGACAATGACAATCACTAGATTACAATCGTCCTTCATGTTTCTCTCTTAAGATGATATCAATGATAAAAAAAAAAAATATTTTCTTTTATTATTCGATATTTCGATTTTAAATCTTGAAAATAAGATTAAATAAATCAATAAAAATAGACTAAAAACAATAGTTAAGCAACTTCAATTGGGTTTTGGAAAATGTTAAAATTATTTAATATTTAATTTTTTTGATTTTAAAAATATAAAATTTTAAACTAATTTATCGTTATGTTAAATGCAAGATAATAGTAATATGGAGTGAAAGAACATTCCTCCTCCAAAGTAGGAATGTATTGTAGTACATCGTACTAATAGCATCCACTTAACATTTCTTTTATTTAAGGTTTTAATTTCCATTTGATAATGAAATAATATGTATTTCAAAAAATGTTTTATTTAATATCGTAAAATTTTATATAGTATTAATACTTTTAAAATTAATTTATATTAAAAAAATATATCATTATTTTATAATACATTCAATACATACAAATATCCATAATATTAATCGTAATTTAATCCATTTATCTATGTAATGAAATAATCGATCGGTGCATACTTTACAAACTAACAATAACAAGTAATTCATAACAAGCAAAAGTGAATATCTTTTAATATAATTTTGATAAATATTTATCTCATGTAATTATACTTCAAAACAAAATGAAGGAAAACAACAAACAAGCATGTTGAAAGGACACTTCTTTGAATCTAAAGCTAGATTCTTAATACAATCTTCCTATAACATAGTGAATATATATAATAAACTAATGCTTAATTTGTGTTATACTTTCATATATCCCTTATTTCTTTTATATAATTGTTGAACAATTGATTTGATTACTGAATGATTGATATAAAAAATGCTTTTTTTTTATAAAATTAAAAGGTATAAATAATTGAATAATAAAAATTTAGCTATCCATGTAAGGATTCATAAATTATTACACAATAACACATTAAAATGATTAATTAATACCTTCATTGTAAGAAAATGAAGATTTTTAATGGAAAATTTTGTTATAAATTCATTACACATATAATTAAATAACATTAAATTAAAACTAACAACTTCAATTTGATTTAAAAAAATTTTTAATTTTGAAATAAAAATTAAATCGAGTAAAATTGATTATTATTTCAACTTGAACTATACCAAACCTAAATTAATTTATTATTTTAAAATAATTTAAAATATTAATTGATTATCAATCTAATACAAAAATTAAATTGATTTGAATTGAAACTAGCATTGATTTTTTTAACTACGTAAGTATGTTATATAAATAAAGTTTAATTTTATTGATATTATATTAGAAGTAGTAATCTTCTTAATCAATTTATATCCATAATATTATTAAATCAATTTAATAAATAAATTAAATAAATAAATAGATATATATATTTATGTGATTAATTTTCTCAAATTTGAATAATTTATTTTTATAATTAATAATTTCATCTTACAAGTTTTTTTATTTTTTAAAATTTATTAACTAAAATAAAAATATTTTAAATATGATTGGTAATAGTCTAAGTTTATAAATAAAATTAAAATATTAAAATAAAATAACATTTTATTTCATTAATTTTATTTTCATTATAAATTAAAATAAAATAAATTATGCAGTTATCTTATTATAACATTTTTATAATTTAATTTTATAAATAAAATTTAATTAAAATTGTAAAAATAATTTATACTCATTCTAAATTTTAAAATTAGAAATTATAATGTTAAAATACTAACAATTTATTTTATTGTAATTTAAAAAATTTGTATAAATAAATAAATTAAAAATATATAATATTATTAGAATATATAATAGAGATTAAAATATATTTTACTCTAATATAATAAATTTTAATCAATTAAAATAGGATAGGAGTACTAAAATGACAATGACTAAGTAGTATAAGTTTTTCTAATTGAATTTATCATAATTTGAATTAAAAATTATTTTTAAAATAAATAAAAATATGTTGAAAATGTAAAATATTTTTATTCATTTTAAATTTGTAGCAAATTTTGTTAATTTGTACAAATTTTTAATGAATTTTAAAATTTATTACTAATTCATTATAAATTTATAATGGACTGTAAAATTCTTTATAAATCTGATACAAATATTTTTGTAATGAAATCTATTGCAAGTTCATTATAATTTTATAATGGATTAAAACGTTACAAAATTAAAATTTTTTATTATAATTAGAAAGATTACAAAATTTGAATTAAAAAAATAAAATAAAATAAAATAAAATAAATTTATATTTTATACAAGCCGATTCGATTCTAATAATATGATTATCAGAATGAACTTATTTCATAAAAATATTCGCTACATGAAGTAAGATATGAAAATCCAAGAAATGAAAAAGCAAGAAAGAAACATTGAATGGAATAATTGTTGGATTTTCCTTTTAAAATACAAAGTAAGTGTTCTTTCTTCTTTCTTTCTTTCTTTCTGCCTTGTGTTCATATATTAGTTCTTTCCAACATCATCAACTGTCCCTACAGTTATTTCAGTTGAGAGCCGTTAAAACCTTCGGCGCAACCCAACCTTTCTCGTGGAAAGAAAAATAATGAAAGAGAAAGAAAGCCAAAGAACCAACCATAGACCTAGACATGGCCTTTCGAGAAAAAAAAAATGCCAAAGCGTCAAACCAGATCACACTGTTATAAGTCGGTTATGTATATACACACACACATATATTTGTCTCTCCATCTTCACCTATTTGCTCCTATACTTGATGTTCTTGGTTCTCGGTGTCTGCCCAGAAGGAATTAGAGCATTTCAACCATTCAGCTTCTTGTGGGTTTGCCATGGATAGTTCCTGTAGCCCACAAATATTTAATACTAATTCGTTTAAAAGATTAAAAAATTTGTATATGAAAATCAAACTAAACCAATAAATTTACATTAAAAAAATACAAAATGAAAAACATATAAACATGCATATAATTGTGTAGTTTATTAGGGTTAGGGTTTTGAACGGATAACTTTCACTTAAAGAACGACAAATCAATGAAGTTGCCTTTTTTTTTTTTTTAAGTTTTTAAAGTTGCGTCCTTGTGGATCTTTCCCACAATCAGAGTCTGTATTGTGTTCTTTGGTGTGAATTACGATTAAAGCTTTCATGTCGCTATTATTTAGCTCAGAATTATAACAAACTCTATTGAGAAAATGGAAACTTCTTTTATGCCTATGAAAACATATACTTGGTAGGATGGCTTTTTTTTTTTTTTCTTTTTCGGGTACTATTTGATTCGTATCATGAAATAATCAATTTCAATAATTGATCATTTTTATGAAATTACTTTCTAATAAGATCATACATCAAATAATTCACTAATTCGGATGGAATCTACCTAAAAATTTTGTGTTTTGACCTCTTCTTCTCATTGTTTGTGGCATTCCATGCAAAAAAAAAGTTTTAAAAGGCGTTTTGTAAATTAATTTTTATTATATTTCATTTTATTTGATAATCTCTCCACAGGAAAATATTGAGATTATAACATGAATATAAATATTCTTACACTATGGTTTTATATTTACATCTTATATATGTTTTTGTCTGTGTATATATATGTATATAATAGTTTTTTTAAAATTTATTTCTTCTGCATGCTTCTTAATTATGATTGAAAAAAAAAGGTTACAGACTTTAGGGTTAAAAGGTTCATACTTACCCCTTTAATATCAGTTGAGTTGCAACCCATAATAAGTTCTTCCAGACCGGATGCCGACCTTTCTCCGATGTTATGACTCTGCCGTTGGTGGTGGAGGTGCTGCTGCTGCTGCTGCCGCCACATTCCAGGAAGATAGCAGGCAATTAAAATTTAAACAAACGAACAATACTTTAATAATAATATTATTATAGAGAGTTGAAAAGTGAAAAGTTGTGATTAGTTTAGGTGCAGAATAAATCACAAGCAAGCACCGACTCACTGAGTTTCCACATTCATGTGCAGGATGGAACCCGAGTCCGACTCAGTTGGAGAAAAATAATCCTTATTTATCATGCTATGAACTTGGTAACAATACTAATACACCAAGTCTTTGTATAATTAAACCGATAAAAAACCGATAAAAAATCGCTTAATTAATCGATAATTTTTTTGTAAAAGATCTTTTCTAGATCGAGTTTACATGAAAATGTAGCATTTAATCGATAGGGTTTATAGAAATATATTGCATGTGGGTATTCACTACTATATAGAACAATATCTCAATTAGTATGATTATAATATATCATTTTTTTATTAATATTATAATTATTTTCATCAAAAAATTATCGATAATATATATTATGAAAATTTAATAGAAATTAATATGTAATAATCTTAAAAATAATTAAAATGAAACCAAAGTATACTTGAAAAAAAATGTATTATATTAAAAATCATATATAAAATAAAAGAAAAGAGAAATATATATAGAAAATAAAATAAAAACCTGAATTTCGTTTGGAAGCATAAGTCTGGAGATATGATAGGAATCCTCATCAAGTATGATGGATGTGTGATGGAGAGGAGGTGAAGAGATATTGACGGTGGATATTGGATGTGATGAAGGCCTACTTAAGTGAAACGCTGTGGCTGCAGCAATCTGATGGTGTAAATGATGCTGTTGCGGCTGATGATCATGGTAATTATCATGATGTTGTGATCTATGATCATCACGATGATCTTGTTCAATCTCATCACACGTCCCTGATATTACTGGGTTTTCCCTTGCTATTGAACCTGAAGATGCTGCCTCTGCTGCCATCCGCACCTGAAAAATTGTCCAATCTCTTTCATGAAACCAATCCTCTTACTTCTTTGATAATTTTATGCATGAAACATGAAACCATTATTATTAGACTCAAGAGTTTAAATAATTATATAAAATTTAAAAATAATTTTATATTTTTGATATATTAATAAACATGTTTATCAAATAGTTAATCTAAAATTTTTAAGGAAGAAATGTATGAATAATTTATATTCAATATGTTTCCATACATGAATACTCATTTGAGGTTAAAAGGATGAATATAAATCATTCAATTTAATTCATTGATAATTAAAATTTATTAGATGAAGTCTATAAATAATTTATATCTTATTCAATTTAAAATCTTAAACCGTTAAGTGAGATATAAAATTAATATCATATTTCTAATATAAAATAAAATAAATCAAAAAAATGCTTATCATGTGATATTCGATTTCAAGTAATTCTCATATCTCCATATCGTTTATAATGTATTTATAAATTAGATTCATATCACGTATGCATGTATACAAAGATTAAAACATGTATAGAAATTAAAAAGGAATACCTCATCAAAAGATTTTCTGAAAGGGAGAAAGGCGAAATGATCAGGTTGCAACTGTTGAATCTCCATAGGAATATAACCAGATAAAGCAGCAGCAAAGCCATTTCCAGTTATTCCATCTCTCCCAAGTGGATCAATCATTTGTTTATAAGAACAGCTTCCATTGTTATTACTATTCCCACGATCTCTTCTGCTAAATACTTCACCATTAATGGCGGTTTTTCTTTCAGTCCAGTTGCACTGTCTTGGCTGTGTCTGATAAAATATCTTCGAAACCACAAGCTCTCCTTCTTTCTCTTCTTCAAGCTGTCCAAGATGGTATTGATGCATTACCCAATTGGTCTTTTCAGGTTTCCTGTTTTTCCCAAAATTTGTATACAGAACCATGATTTTCTTGCACCCTTTTTGCTTCCCACTCACCATTACAGGCCTTGTTTTGCCTGTTCAGCAAACACATTATCACAAACACTTCTTTTAATTAATTTTCGGTGTTTTATAATAATCATCTTAGAATAATATGCATATATAATATTTAATGAAAAATTAACATATCATTATATTATCGATATATCTATAATTTTAGATAACGAACGGATTATTGGATGCAATAAAATCATGGTAGAAAATACATGAAAATATATAGAATATTATATATATATATATATGTATGTATGTATGTATGTAGAGTGTTCATCACCTGTTTTATGCCACCTTGTTTCTCCTCCTGCCTGTAATTCACAATCATCAGTTTGGATTTTTCTTCTCTTTCTTGTTCCTGTTGTATAAGCTTTTGATGGTCTATGGAAAAAATGCCTGCTCAAGCCATCTCTTGTAACCCCTGCCACGGAAATTACGTACCACAAATCCCATTTTATCTTCACCTTTCTCTAACAAAACAAAACTCTTCCACATGCATTTACATTAACATCAATCTCTAGTCCTCGAACATGGCTCGAGGAGATTTTTTTTTTTGTGTATGAGACATAAATATGTAGTTTGAAAACTTCATATCATAAAATAAAACCTTGATTGAAGTACAATTTTGATTATTAGAACATGGCTCGAGATATTTTTTCATGTATGAAACATAAAATTGTAGTTTGAAAACTTTATGATAAAATAAAACCTTGATTGAAATACGATTTTGATTACTATAATATGACTCGAGATATTTTTTATATGAGACATAAAACATAGTATTATGAAAATTCATAACAACGTCAAACTATGATATTAATTTCTTCAACATCGAAACATCTAGTACTCAAACATGATCTAAACATGATCCGAGATATTTTCTATAGATGTAACTTAAGAATTTCTATATCATATATTAGAAATTTTAAGTGATTATATTCGTAAAAATTTAAAACCTTAAATTGAAATGATCTATGAATATTAATTTTCTTATAATATTCAGATTAATTTATTAGAATTGAGTTCATAACATATGCATAGTAAATCTAAAAACTATTTGAAGACAATTACTGAGGCAAAAATAGTGACAATAATAATAACCTGGAAGTTTCTCAGGATGAGTGTAACAGATGCCATCTTCACCTTCAATGGTGGGGATGAACTCATCAATCAAAGGGTGAGATTTCATGTCATTGGCTTCTATGACTTTTGCTTCAAGATGTTCTATCAGTTCTTGATCTGTTGGATCAAATTTCACTCCTGCTGGTAAACCTACCCATTCCTGCATGATTCTCATTTTCAAATCCAACTCCATCTATATATATATATATATATATATATATACATGGAAAATAGTGACATGAAAATGTATGTACCGCTTTTTCTTCAAGCTTGTGACCACAACCAGGGCACTGCTTCAACCCACAGAGCTGATCAAGCTTTGCATCTATCAGATCAGAGTTACTGATTGAGACTATATTAATCTTATTCATTACTGGATGATTTATATGTTAAAAAACCCTTCAAAACCTATCCTTTTATCAAATTTTCAACTTTATAATAATGGCTTGTGTATATATACACACAGACACACACATTCTTTGGTATTTCTTCAGTGATAACATGAAAATGGTTCAAAACCCCAAAAAAGATGAAACAGAAACAGAAGAAAGAAGAAAAGAATAAAAGAAGAAATCAAAACCCTTGACTTGACCTGTTTTTATGTAATGATTAGCCTTATAATTAGCTAAAATCATAATCTAAGAACGACCCAGACGGGGAAATAAGAACAAGAACTTTAAATTTTAGTTATATGTATATACACTTTACATATTTATGTATAAAGATAAAGATAAAGAAAAAGAAAGAAAGAAAGGAAACAAAAAGAAGATAAAGGTTAAAAGAGAAGAAGAAGAAGAAGAAGAAGAGCAGCTAGAAAGAGAATCAAGAAGAAGGAAAGAAGGGATTATAAGAGTAAGATTGAGCTATAAGAACCTTCTTCAACCCATTAAAAGCAAAAAATAAAATAAAAAACAGAAATCCATGGCTAGATCTTCTCTATTATCTCTTAAGCTTTTAGCAGAAGATGATAAAAAAAAAAAAAAAGAAAAAAAAAGTACCCTCAAAGCCTAGTCAGTGCCAACTTTTAGCCTCATGTAGCTCATGGGACAATACAATACAGTGAGAATGAAATTTCGGTTTTCCAATTCTTCTTCTATAATATTTAAAATAAAAAAGTAATATTATTATTTTTATCAAAAAATTTATATAATTAAAATTATAAATAATTATATTTAAATAAATTATAATTTATAACTCAAAATACTAAATTTGCTTAATTTATGCAATGTTTTTAATTTATACTAAAGTTAAAATACTATGTTAATTATGATTATCATTTATTTTATTTTTTCTGATAATTTATTTCTATATGTAAATTAAGAAAATGAATGTAATTGTAGTTAATTTTAAAATATGATTCAGGTAATTTTTATTTATTTATTTGGGGAAAGAAATAAAAAATAATAAAAATTGGAATTAAAGAATAGGGGAGGAAAGTGTGATGGGTTTTTACTGGTTTCTTGATATGTAAGGAAAATGTGCAATGTACTGCCCTTCTATTATTACAATTATTTTTAAAATCACATGATAATCACATATAAAATTTAAATAAAACAAAAATAAAAACTTCAATCTCAAGCATACCATTTTTTTCATGTATATACATATATATATATATATATATATATATATATATATATATATATATAATCTTATAATCCAATTATACGAATAATGAAATGTGATAAAAGGAAAGAAAATTCATAAATTGATCTATCATTTTTATCCCGTAAAAGTTATAAAATCATCCTAAAAATACCTTCGATAGCTCGAAATCACAAATTGATCATAAAATTCAATTCAATTCAATATATTGAACATATTAATTAATCTATGTCTAAGTTTGAACCTTCATTATCATTAATATAAATTCTTACTAAAATAATAATAATAATAAATAATAAATATCGGATTATTAATATTGATTAATGATTTAATTTAATTACAATTTATTTTATTATTATTATTATTATTATTATTATTATTATTATAAAAAAATGTTCCATCAAACATTAGTATTATCTTTATGTTATTTTGTTTTACATTAAATTTTAAATTGGTTCAAAAGAGTTTCATTTTAGATTAAGGGCTAATTTAATAATTTCTTAAAAAATAAGTAAATCATAAAAGACCTTTTATTTAGTCAATATATTTCTAACTAAATATGAAATATAAATAAAAAAATTTTTATTTTTTAATTTATTGTTTTTAGTTGGGTTAGTAATTGATATTTGAAATTAATATTGTAAAGTTAATCCACCGATTCAATTCATAATTATTTAAAATAATTTCATCAATTTTTGTTAGGTTTGTGATTTGGATTTTTTTGCTAAGCTTTATACACCTGTTTCTATATATTATTACGTATATTCATGTATTCTTCTGTTATAAGCCACTTTAATTCAATTCCATGTGTTAGAATTATATAATACATAGTTTTTTATATTAAATTTTTATAATTTAAAATTGAGACTTTTAATTTATGAAAATAAATTTCTAACTTTTTATTACTTTCTTCGTCTCAATTTAAGTAATACAAATAACATTAACATGAGAATATTAAAGAAACATTTGGAAAATAATATTCTTTTATATATAAAAAAAAAATTAGCAATCAATACCCATTTATAGAATCCAAACATTTCATTTATTAATATTAAAAAAATGAGACAATAAATAAATTTACAGTAGAATATAATTTCAGATGCTAAAATGGGATAAATCTAACAATAATAGAAATTTTAAAAGTAATATTTTTAAAAATAATTATGATATTCAAGTTAGTATATAACATACGAGACTAATTAAACTCTATAGCGTGTAGAAAATCATGTCGGTAGAGGAATCCTTCAAATAATCAGATGATTACATTTGGACCGATCTAAAAGATCGTATTCTAATGGGGCATTAAATATGAAAATAAATTTATTATTTTTTTAATTGGGTTGATGAGGATGAGGTTAGAAATTAATGCAAAGGGAAGCTTAAAGTATATCTTTGATAACACTCACGTTTATAACATCCTTTTAAAGCAGTCCAGAGAGTAAATTAAATGTTGAATAATATTAATGATAATGATGATAATCATAATCATAATCATAATCATAATAATAATAATAATAATAATAATAATGTACGAAGGAAAGCTTGAAAGGAAAGTTGGATTGATACTATAAAGCTCAGCAATATGATATTTACATATAACAAGAAGGTCATTAAATTGAATGAAAGGGACGTACCATACAAAGTATGAATTGTAAGTATTAGGATTTTGGTGTCAATTTTTAAGCCACTATTTTAATTTTAATCAAAGAAAGGGATAATACCCATCATTGGGAAGGTTCAAGTTTTCATTCTTTTTTTTTTTAAATAAATAAATACATATTAAAATTATTTGGAATATAAACTATGTACTTTACTTTCATGTGTTGGGCGGCCAAGGACTCCACATGTTCCTTTTCTAGGGTATGAATCAAGTTTTTTTCATGTATTTTTGTGTCTCCATATATATATATATATATAATATTTTTATGTATAAATAAGTTTCTTCATGGATTTTAAATTTGTTTTAAATAAATTTATTATTTATAATATTAATTGCATCTAATTTTCAAATAATTATTCAACTTAAAATCTTAAGTTATCCCATGAATTACGTTTTAGCATATAAATGCATGTATCAATTTATTCTCCCTTTAAACATAAATATAGGAATTTAATTATTTAATTTACATACAAATCCTCCATTATTATTAAATTTTATTTTAAAAATTAAATAACTAAAAGCTAAATTTTTTTTTTAATAATTTTATATGTAAATATTTATCCGTCTATTTCTATTTTATATATGTAAATGTCTATTGACATATATAGAGATGTATTTATATTTTTTTATTGAAATATTTATTTAATTATTTAGCAAATTACATTACAATATATTAAGGGTTGATGATGGATATCATTTCAAAAATTATTTGATTTAAAATTTTAAATTATCGTATAAAATTTAAAAGTAATATCGTTTTTTAATTATATTTTAGTTAACAAACTTAAATTATTCTAATAATAATAATAATTATTATATATATATATATATACAGTTTTTATTAATAAAACTAATCAAGATAAATTTCACTTTTAGAAAAGAAAAAAAGTACATTATACGATTCTGATTCCTTTGGGATGATAAGAAAAAGGAGAATAAAATGATTCATAATTCAACTTCAAACTGTAATTTTACAACTTTGCAATATGCAAGTTGAAATATCAAGCAATGATAACTACCCACTTCCCCATCCATACAATCAACTCTGAGATCAGACCCGGATTTACCCGTCTATGGTCCTTGGGGTTGGGTCATAGGTTCCAGGATTAGGGGAGCACAAGCACCGACACCTGGATTATCAAAAAAAAAAAAAAAAAACTCTTCTATACTCCCATTGTTATTTGATTTGATTTATATAAGAAAATAATCCAGAAAAATTCAAAAATAAAATATTCATAATTTAATTTAAATATCAAATAATTATATAAAAATATCACTTTAGATTATGAATTATTTTTGGCTATACATATATTATATTAAGAATATATAGTCATTTTATTATCATCATGCATTAATTTGATTCGAGTGTAGAAATTTCTTAATTTTTAAAAATGATTAAAGTAATTTTAATCGATTTAATTTTCATTACGTAAGTAACTAAGATATATTATTTATCTTAGTTTACTTTAATCTTAATTTAGTTTAATTATTTTTGGATCGTATTTTAATATATAATATAATGTAAAAGTAAATGAATAAATATGAAAAGAATATTCGCGTTCTCCATCATTGGGAAATGCACTATTTAAAGCAGCTGGGTGGGACCCATGTCCAAGTTTAGCTGTATTGAACTAAACCTCAATTTGATTAATACGGCAACTATTACTTCTTTTATAATATGAATCCTAATATATTCTTCAAATTCATTATTAATGAATTTTAAATATTAATAATAATAATATCTAAAACCTTCAATTATTACATTATTTTGGTATGTAATAATAAAATAATTTTTCAAAAATCATAATTTATTCTTCAAATTTTTATTTCATTAATAATAATAATAATTAAAAAAAACAAGCGTTTTTTTTTTTTTTTTAAAGTGCTTCTCTTTCTCCTCCTTCTCCGTTAATTGGACGGCGGAATACCAATGGCAGCCACTTGTTTTGCTTTTTCACTGCTTAGGATTATGAAATTCCTTAAAAAAAAAAAGAGGGAAAAATTCTCTGCATTCTGAATAATCTGGTCAAGTGAGGCTCCTAGAACCGTGGGCCGATCATTTTCCGCTGTTTTCTGAATGATCATTGTATGGTGTTTAAATATCATTCAGTTTTCCATTCTGATCAGATTTCGTTTCGTTCGAATTTTTGAAATCGGCCGTTTTTTTGAACTTCTTGTACGATTTTATTTTCACTTGTTTTTTTAATACAATTCGGGTCTCGAGTTCCGGATCGGGTTTGGACTATCCATCTAATGTCTAACGGCAACGGTAATCACAGACCAAAGATCGTTACCGGTGATTATGGTTACGTTCTTGAAGACGTTCCTCACTTGACCGATTACCTTCCTAATCTTCCCGTACGTACTGTTTTAGTTTTTGACTCATTTAATTTTTTTTTTGTATAAATCAATTGCTAAAATTTCTGTTAATCATCATTTCTAGTTAATCATTGTCTAAGAAATGCATCGATTATATTTTTTATTCCAATTTTTGGATCCTTAATGATGATTTTGATGGCTATATTGTTTCAGTAGCAGTTAAAAAAAAATCGATCACATTTCCGTTTGCTTTGTGTTTTTGTAGACGTATCCCAATCCTTTACAAGATAATCCTGCATACTCTGTTGTTAAGTAAGTTTGATTATCTTCTCTTGCTTTATTGTATTTATTTATTTGTTATTTTTGTTGTTTATGTAACCTTTATTTGCGAATTGTTTGCTGATGGATGTCAATTTCTGTTTTTTCCAGGCAGTATTTCGTTCATACTGATGATTCTGTTCCCCAAAAGGTCAGCTTCACGCCACGATGAATATGTATTATGTTAGTGTGTTTTAACTGTACAATGAAATTGATAGTGATAAATGATGCTTCTGTGATTAAATTGGGATTAAGGCATAATTTAACTGAGTTTGATGATGATATATCTAGAGATAGTAGGTGATTGAGGATTGAGGATGATGAGTGTGTTTTGTTAAATTACTCTTCTCCATGACCCAGTACTTTTGTAAGCCTTATTATTGTTAGGGGTGGCAACTTTGTATGACCGTGTTCATGTCAAAATAGTATCAATCCATCAATGAGATGAAACAGATCAAGCCATGGTCGTGTTGACTTGTTTATTTTTCAAGTTAATTATATCACTTGTTCACTAACTGTGTCATATTATTCGATCTGAATTGCTCTCCTTACTTATTGGTATCCAGTGATGTGAGCTTGAGTTCAGTCGTAGGGTAGGGATGATAATTGGTTCATCTAGAAGGCAAGTTCTGAAACAGAAATGTTTTTTTTTTCATATTTTGATTCTGTGTTTCCTTATCCTTTTTCAGATTGTTGTTCACAAGGATAGCCCAAGAGGAACACATTTCAGACGTGCTGGACCTCGCCAAAAGGTATGTCTTTATGTTTTTTTTCGGTCCTTGTCCTTAATGTGGATTAGTGAAACATTAGATGCATTTAATATGATGTTTTTTGGATGCTTCTCAGGTTTATTTTGATTCAGATGAAGTCCATGCTTGCATTGTAACATGTGGGGGTCTTTGCCCTGGACTCAATACGGTGATTAGGGAACTAGTTTGTGGTTTGTTCCATATGTATGGAGTCAAGAGAGTGCTTGGTATAGATGTAAGAGACTATTTCCTCTGTTCTAGTGTAGTTTCAACTTTATTTCTTATTCTGCTTGTGACTTTTTTCCTTGCTTAATCTTTCTATAGGGAGGATACAGAGGTTTTTATGCTCGAAATACCATTTCTTTGTCACCTAAAGTCGTAAATGATATTCATAAGCGTGGTGGAACCATCCTTGGGACATCACGAGGTGGTCATGATACTTCAAAGATAGTTGATAGCATTCAGGATCGTGGAATTAATCAAGTAAATATACTATTTCTTCTTAGTTTATTCTGCTAATCTATGCAGGATTCATGTACCTTTCCAATGGGTAATTGCTTACCTTTAGCTGTGTTGCATCTCAGGTCTACATAATTGGAGGGGATGGAACTCAGAAAGGGGCTTCAGTGATCTTCGAGGTAATGTTATAATCCTGCAATAATAGCTGCATGTTCCTCCATAGCATCTCATGGATTAGAAGCTAAAAAGCTTGGGTTAAAAAAATCTAGGAAACAGCAAACTCCGCATAGAAAACTGAACATGCATATAAGCAATAAAGCATAAATGAGGATGGTGAAGTTGAGGGTATGTGCTACTGAAATGTTTATCCCCTAGTTGGATCTGGAATGTATCATTTATCTGTCTACATTCTTCTATTCACTCTTTTCTTTCTTGTAAATTATTAACAGTTTTATAATATTGCAGGAAATTAGAAAACGAGGTCTCAAAGTCGCAGTTGCTGGAATTCCCAAAACCATCGATAATGACATTCCAGTACGTCTAATGGGCTAGTACAACTGCTTGAATATTTCTGATAAAAACGGCGATCCTTATAAACAGTCTGTTATGGATCTCAAATTGCCTCTTGAATGGTTTCGGTTCATGACAGGTCATTGACAAGTCCTTTGGCTTTGACACTGCTGTCGAGGAGGCTCAACGTGCTATTAATGCAGCACATGTTGAAGCTGAAAGTGCAGAGAATGGTATCGGTCTTGTGAAGTTGATGGGTCGCTACAGTGGTGAGCTTCTATATACTAACTTTTGCTGTTTAATTTGGAACCTAGACAATGACCGGGAATCGAATTGCATGGTAATGCTTAACATCACATCATTTTCACACTTTGGCTGGTTAAACAGACAGTTTACTTCTAGGCCTTTCTTACTACAAAACTCAACTAATGCCTTAATGTCTTAAGTTGCTTGGGGTTACCTATATGTATTTTCTTTTTCGCGCCTCACGGTTTTGGATAACATTCTCATCCAGATCTAGTAGGCCTTTCTTACTACAGAGCAGTCTGAAAATTAAACTTCAATTCTTTTGTTGGGCTTGAAGTGCTTGGTTAACTTTACATTTATTTATCATTGTCAATCATTATGTTCTAAACCTTTTCAGTTTTCGTTTTCCTTTGAAGCTATGTTTCCTTATTTTATTTGGAATTGGAATCTGATTGATCACGTGCTGCAGGATTTATTGCAATGTACGCTACTCTTGCAAGTCGAGATGTAGATTGTTGCTTGATTCCGGAGTCACCCTTTTATCTAGAAGGGGAAGGTGGCCTTTTGGAATACATTGAAAAACGACTTAAAGAAAACGGACACATGGTGGTTGTGATCGCTGAAGGTGCTGGGCAGGAGCTTCTTTCTCAGCAATCAACCCAGCAGGATGCCTCAGGAAACAAGCTCCTCCAAGACGTTGGGTTGTATTTATCACAGAGGATAAGGGTATGGACTCTATTCAAAAGTATTCTACCTTTATCTGTTTGTATTATCAAAGATATACTTCCAACACCATTCATTTCTATTTGCGATTTTAAACTTCTGTTGGTGTTTTGCAGGACTACTTTTCGAATCACAGGAAGTTTCCTATAACCCTCAAATATATAGGTACAAATACTTGACTGAAAAACTTCCTGCATAGAAGTTTGTTATTGATTAACGATAAAATGACAATTGCATTTCTGGCAGATCCTACATACATGATTCGAGCTGTTCCAAGCAATGCATCGGACAATGTCTACTGCACGCTTCTTGCTCAAAGTGCTGTTCATGGAGCAATGGCTGGTTACACTGGCTTTACAAGCGGTCTTGTCAATGGCAGACAAACTTACATACCCTTCTATGTAAGTTATCATAATCCATTGAGTAAATGCTTGGAATTTCCTACGCTTTTACTTCCTTTTCAGTCTTGTTTGGATGTTGAAGATCCATGTCGATTAAGATTTGCCTCGGAAGTAGTGCTCCCTAATACACTTAGATTTGCCTCGGCATATAAATTCAGTTCGTTTTCAAAAAATTGGTTTGCCTTAAGTTTTGAATGTCATAAAAATCAGTGATTCTGATTCGGTTTGTTTTCTTATGCAAAACCAACATAACCAAACCAACCCAAATTAATATATACGCATATGCAAAAGCTTGTGTCTTAATCTCTCTCCAGTAGCGATGTGGTCAACCACTGAGCCAAGCTAGACAGCTTGTTACATGGTAGAAGAAAATACACACACACACGCACATGCATACGCATGTTAACAGTCGGTTATGCATATAAACCTAACTGAATTAGTTTGGTTTGGTTTCGGCTTGAAATATTCAGGAAATTCTTGGTTTTTTTGTTTGGTTTGGTTCAGGAACCGAACCAACCACTGCATATTTCAAAATCAACTGTTGCATACCCCTACCGTTTGGCATTTTGATTTCCCCTCTATAATATTAGTTCTTTTGATATTTTTCGACACTAACGCGGCATATATTGCCACATGGTATTTCTTCAGCGAATAACAGAGAAGCAAAACAAGGTGGTGATAACAGATAGGATGTGGGCAAGGCTTTTGTCTTCAACAAATCAACCTAGCTTTTGGAGTAAAGAGGAAATTGAAGAAAAGAAAGAAGATATGGCCAAAGTAGTGAAAGCAGAACAACCTGAAACCCAATTATTAGAAGACGGGACTTGTTCCGATGACATTGTGGCAAAGAAAGAGGTCAGCTACATGTAATTGACCCTGAAAATCTTACTTTATCAACATATATTGAGAAAGCAGAATTCTGCCCCCTTTTTCTTATTGTTATCTTTTCATGGCTGAGATAACATAGTTTTGTTGTTGTGAATTGTTATGGTCATGATGAATCAAGAAAAGTTAGTCCATGTCCATGATTTCTAGAAACTGACTTTTATTTAGTTTTTTATTGTTGATTATTGAGTATTTCTTTTTTATCAATTTTGTTGGAACGGATATCACAATAGTATTTTCTCTGAATTTACGATTATATATTCTCTTTTTTCTTTTCATTTATCTCCGAATATTATACTATAATTATTTCATTATTCCTATTATACCTTTATTTAAGATTTTTTTTTCTTTTAAATATTAATTATTAATAATAGTACCTTTAAAATTCAAATCATTTAATATTAATGAAAGGTATTATAACTTAGATATACTTTTTTCAACTCTAATAATAATATTGTCTTAAGAGCTTCTGATTTTTTTTTTTTCATATTTGGTGGGTTTTCGATTTTTTTTTTCCTGTTTTTAATGGCAAGGGCAAATTCGTACAGAGTGAAACCCGGAAATTAAACAAAAGTGGATCGGATCTTCAAATTTTAATTAAAAGCGGATCGGGTGGGGAATCCGGAGCCTATGCTCAAATGTTAAAGAAAAGTATATCAGATAATAGTCTTGTGGAGCAACCCCAACTTGCAAAACCCACTTCCTCAAAACGATGGTTCTCCTTCAACTTAACCCTTTGCTGCCGTGCCTCCCCCAAGCATCGGAACAAACATGCCGGTCCTCCGCCCCTGAAGAATACCAACGGTAAAAGATTCCGTCGAACCAATGTCACACCTACCGATGATTGATAACGAATATTTGTCTAAAATTCATTGTATAATGTAATTTAAAATTGCATGATGGAAAGTTATTACAAATTTCATTCAACCAACTAAAACAATGAAACTAAGAAAGTCGCAAGATTATTCCATTGATATAGCATAAGAGGAAATACATACATATATATATATATATATATATATATATATATATCACACATTATGCTGTGAATAATAATAATAATTGCTTTAATTCTCTATCTCCATGGGACCTTTGATTTACCATCTCAGCTTTGCAGGAAAATACTGCAAAAATAAAATAAAATCTTTTATGTTTTGAAAATTATGGTAATTAAAAATATTAATTAATTTACAAATATTAATTAGTTAGTTTAATTAATCTATTAATTAATGATGATCACCTTGTCAATGAGGGATTGGTAATAAGGCTTGACTGCCTCAACATCAATAAGGACTTTGCTTTTGCTGTAAAGATCATATTTGCTGCAATAATTCAATTATTCTTTCGTTACATTTTAAATACCAAAATTCAATATATATATATATATATATATATATATATATATAATATTATCGAAATATTACTTGAAAATATGAAGCCACTTCAGATTCTCCTTATCTTCCTTGTTCAAGAGATGCATGTATGCTCCCCCCTTGTGCAAGGCTTCATCCAAATATATTAATCCGTTCAAACCCATTTTTATCATGAATATATAATTATTGAATCATTTTAAATTTATGATCCAAGAAAGTCGATTAATATACACTTACGATAAAAGGAATGGAATCGAACAATGAACAACCCAGCTGAAGGTAATGTAGTTCCATTTTCCTTGGCCACCTACACAAAATGTAGTTACATACGTGTATAGGTGCATGCATGCATATATATATATATATATATATATATATACACACAGATACATAGATGGAAAGTGTAGAAGCATACCAAGTACATGTAATCATCATGACCCCATGAGATCATAACATTTTCAAGTCCACAGCCTTCTTCATAAATTCCATTCTTAGTGCTGTAGGCTGGATTTTTGAAATCTGGATTTTCCTTGAAATACTATTAGAAAATTATAAAAAAAAACATTTATTATTTAAGCATAATTAAAAATGACGGGTTTTACGTTTTACTTTATAATAATGCTATGATTTTTAAATTTTTATAAAAATAAAAAATTTTATTATGAAAATAATGATTTTTTACATTAATCAATATGAAACATAAAATAAATATTAAAATGGTACCTTGTGATGAATATTAGATTCATCAAAGGAACAGCCTACTGGGAATGTGTCTCCTGTAAAGTATATATTAAAATTTTAATTAATATTTCTTAAAAAACCTCAATTTTTTAATTAAAAAAAAAGATTAAAATGGATTTTTGAAAAAATTGATATAACACTCGCCAACAACACCCCATTGAGGAAGTCCTCCAAATTGTGGAAGCAGAAGAACCTTTCCAAGATCTGAAATCATCCATTTGAATGTTTAGATTTTGAACCTGTGATTTTCAGGTTATTAAATAGCAATCAAATTTTTTATTATATCATCGATCGGACTCGACTCGAACCGAACCAAACCGAACCGAGATAACATACCATGAATGAGGGCAGTCAAGTGCAACCAATCTTCATCAGGGTAATCTTTCCTAATAGCTTCAGCAGATTGCAGCAAATGCTGAATTTGGGGCTCATCCAAATCAGGATCACTATCATCTACCACTTCATTAAGAAGCTCACAACATTCCCATATGCTCATCACAGCTTTGTCCAATTTCCCATACTCCTCCCTCATCTTCTTCACCTGCACACTCACAAACCCACCTCATAATCTGCTCGATTTCATCCATAAAACTCAATATTTAATTACTGCTTATTTTCGATGCAATTCAATTTTTTAGTACGATAATTCAAGATTCAGAAAAAGTTTGCTTACGAAGTCATAAGTTTGGTTGGCGTGTTGCTGCCTGTAGAATTCCTCCACAGACTTCTGCCTTTCACTTTCAGCATTATAATCCCTGCGGTATATTTTTGCACCATTTCATGCATTATTCATCAAATTTCCCTCCATAATTAAACCATATAATATATAATACATATACAAACACGCACATACATATATACATGCATACATATATCTATCCATATATAAGCAAAGAAAGACCTGAAAGAGTTGCCAAAGGAATTGATTTCGGGTGCATGAAATCCTTGCTGGTTAGAAAGAGGTTTAGCCGGAGGAACTCCACCATCCATTACCAATTCCTGAACATCATCTTCGTGTTTCTGCTCCTCTGCTATTCTTCCTAATAATGCCACATTACAAACTATTTCGATAAATCATCAAAACTTCATCTAAATTTTTAAAATTATAATCATCAAAAAAAGAATAAAATTTTTGTTCCTTAAAATAAAAATAAACTAATATATTCAAAAATAATTTTTTAAAATGAATATAAATACATATATATACATACCAAGCTCAGGCTGGTTGATGAGGATAGTCATGTTGGAAGGGTAATAAAAAAATAAAAAAAGGAGAATGGTGGATGGAATAAATGCATAATGGGTTATTATTTATACTATCTAAAATAAAGTCCTTGTTTTAAATTTGGATAATTTCTGAGTCCTTAGCAGCAAAAAAAGAAAAGAATCCGCACGTTTTAGTTAATCCCGAAACTTACGTTCCATTAAATTCCAAATTTGCCTCTCCCAATTTTAATAATTATTTCTTTAGATAATAATAATAATAATATTATTATTATTATTATTATTATTTAATTTTAGAATTTTAATTTTTTATTTAAAAATATTTTAAGAGTTCAGATCGATTTATCATCCAATAAATTAATTTATTCAAGATTAATATATATTAATTTATCATAAAAATGAATTATACAAAAGGTATTATGAGTTTATTTATGTATTTTAAGTATTATTAAATTTATAAATGTTAAATCAAATAATAAGATATTTTTAAATATTTATATTTATTAAATAAATATATATATATTAAAATAAATATTTAATAAAATAGGGGTATTTTAAAAATTTATAAACAAAACAAACTAATTAAGTTATTTTCTATAATCATATTTTTCTTTTCTTGGGATCAGTTCTAACCTACTCTTTTACTATAATTAATGTATTTTTATCCTAATTAATGATATTAAAATTTATTAAATATATTATACGTTTCGATTTAGATTTAACATATATATATATATATATATATATATATATATATATATAATTATTAATATCTCGAAAATTTTATCATCTTTTTAACGATTATATACGGTTTGGAGTAAGTTGGATTTGCCAAGTATGAAGATTTTGCAATTGAGGGCTTGAAATTTATCTCAAAATGGAAAGGACTAAACCCTAGAGAAATTAATATAATTATGGAAATTAAATTAATAAATTTATATTTTAGTCAAAATGCATTAATAATTTTTCCAAATAAAAAATAAATACTTAAGATGTCAGGCTGACTCAGCATTAAAATCTTATCAGTTATTGTGGATTATTTTTTCTAATGGTATTTAAAAGATTATAATTTTATTAAGAGATAATTATGAAATTAAAATTTTTTTATTTTATATTTCATAATATTCATAATATGGATTTTGAAGATTATAAATATTTATTAATATTAACCTGCTTGAAAAGCTTATTATACATTTTATTTTTAAAAAAAATTATTTATATTTATTCATAATAGAATTGAAAATGTAAAATTATTTTTATTTATTATATTTATCTTAATTACTAGTATTTTATATCATTTAAATGATGTTGCTATTAAGAATATAGATTGTGTAAACGTATTATATTAAAAAAAAATTAATAATATTTATTGATAATATATCAAAATGATATCATATTAAGATTATAAAACATATCTTAATTATATTAAAATGAATAATCAAATATTTTTTAATATTTATTAGAGAAAAGGTATTTAATTGTATGAAATTAATTTTGGTCGTTAATATTATTTAATTTATATATTTATTATATACCATTAACGAAGTGCCCATTTTACAGCAAAGTCATAATAATTGTGAAAAAAGTGGCCATGATTATTTCTTATTTTATAATAATATTAAATAATTTTTAAAATTTTATAAAAGTATCATATTCTTTAATAAATATATATTAAATTTTAGAATTACATTAAATATATATTAGATTTTTAAAAAAATTACAAATATTTTTTCAAATCCATCATTCTTATAACTTTTCAAAATTATATTTAACTTCTAATATTCTTATAAATTTCACAAAAAAAAAAAGAACATAAAAGAGAAGGAAAATATTTATGAGAATATAAAAGTTTGTGTTTTTTTATAAAATAATGAAATTGTTTTAAAATATATATAAAAACAAAATAATTTTTGAAAAATTTATCAAAAATATATGATAAATATATACTATATTATATTTATCATATATATTACTTATTCTAAAGGGATTAAATTCATCAAAAAAAATTTTAAAAATAATGATTAATGGAAAAAAAAACTCAAACTATTATAAATAGAATTTCATAAAAGTGATAAATTACGTGCAATAAAATTTTTAAAAATAATAAAAATATTTATAAAATACGGTTTTATAAATTATAAGAATAATTGATAAGTTGGGAGTGGAAAATTATGGTCCATTTAATAATACAAAAAAAGATAATTATCTCCCTAAAATATGGAGAAGTTGTAATAATAATAATAATTATTATTATTAATCAGTAAAACCCTTTTTTTTTTTACTTTTAATTAGTAAAAAAAAAGAGCCCATTTTTCTAAACCCTTAAGACAAGTTCCCTGAAATTGTGGAACCCTAATCAACTAAAATTTTGTCTCTTCTAATTATTAAAAATTAAAAGGAGAGGATTCATATTTTTATATACAAATTAAATTAATAATATAATATAAATAAATAATTTACTATAGTTCAGAAAATATTATTTATTATTTATATTATATTAGTTAATTTTATTTATATATATAATATGAATTAAATCTAATTTAAATCGTAAATTTCATTAGATTTTCTACATACAGGGAAGGGTCCTTATCTCGGAAAACCGACTCTTTGGAATATGCTTATATAATTATTCTTTCTGCTTTTTTTATAAAGGTTAAAGGTGGATCTACTTTCTTAATTGATCCTAAATTAATTAAATCATTTTTTTCCATTGAAATTTTAATTTTTTTAATTAATAATTTTATTTGTTTCATTAATCATTTATTGAGTGTTATTACGATGATAGAAAGACGAAAATAATAATTTAAATTGACAAATTTGAATTATATTAATTTATTATATGATAGATTTAGAGTTAAATTATATTTAATTTGAATAATTAATTATATTAAAATTTTAAATTTGAATCTAATAGGATATCATAATGATTATTATCATTAATATATTAAGAGAAATTATTAGATAATATAGAATTATAAATGCATAAATAATATAATAATATATCAATCTGTTATTAATTATTAATATATAAATAATAATTAATAAATATTTAATATTTAATAAAATTTTGTATATTCATGAATATGAAGTCAGAAGCCGTTAATATCGTATTAAATTTGTACGGTGTTGTCCAAAAGTTTCACCCTTTTAGCTGTAGTAAAATAAATATAAAACATTATTTTAATCAAAATTTCAAATAAAAAAATTAAATAAATATAAAAATGAATTATAATTTATATACAATATATTAATGTAATCTAACAAAAATAATAAAGATGTCAAACAAAAAATCACGAGAATCAGGAAAGCCGCAGAAACACTCATGCAGAGAAGGCCAGATGTCAGCAGATGGTAGAGCGAGACGATTGTGGTGTCATCTTCAAACGTTAAAATAATGCCACGTGTACGGCCCAAATAATGGAAAAAAGAGGGAAACGATGTCGTTTTTACCACGTTGGCTTTTTCTGAAAGAGTGATAAAGGGGGAAAAATATTATTTAAAATATAATGATTGAGAATTTATTTATTTATTTATTTATGTTTTATCGGTTAGCGTAGCAGCCAAGTGTCCTTCAGCACATGCCATTGTGGCACTATATCGTACCCTTTCTGCTCTGCGCTCACGTGATCACTATTTCCTATATTCGTAAAAAAACTAATCTATTTTAAACAAATAATTAGTGGATATATTTATTTAATAGTAAAATAAATTCAATAATTAATTTAAAAGTAAGAAATATTTATAAAATCTATTATTATTTGGATTATTATAAAAAAAACAGAAGAAATCATAAATCTTTTAATTAAATTATGAGGCTCAGATGATTTCCACGTGTACGGTGATGGATTCGGGTACAGTACACACATAATTACGACGATAACAATCCTGCGTTTCTATTTTACAGCTATGAGGCTGTGGCTTCTGATATGCACTACACCAACTTCCTGGCCCCCATATTTATTTTCATTTAAATATTTATTTATAATGAAAAACATATATATTGAATAAAATAAAAATGGAAATGCATTAATGAGGAAGAATTGGAAAAGGAAGGTGGAGATACTTGGGAGGGGGAAGAGGAGAATTCCACCAGAAAGGAGGCAGGAAGTGAGAATTAGGAACATGTAGCCCACAAATATAGATTGCTTCTATCTATGGAGACATTGTCATGTTTTGGAAGTATTCCTTCTCATTTCCCCCACAATCTCATATTCAAAATTATAATAAAATAAATAAATAAACAATTAATTAATTAAAATATCTCTATTTAGACAATCAATAATTTTTGTGAATAATCAATCGATTAACGCTCGAAAATAATTAAAACTTAAATTAATAAAGTTATAATTATGTAGTTATCTTCTCATCTTTATCCTTTCGTATCTCACCTTCCACCGCCTCTGGAAATCTAGGGGAGTAGACTTAATTAAACTTTTCCGGTAAACATTCTTCGCTCACAGCTCCTGTGTTCTCGAATTCATCCACCGTCAACCACCTGGACAAAAAGTTAATTTTATTGCCACGTGTAACACTGTCCTTCGGTTTTGTTGTACCCTTAACACCACATTGTAGCTGTCAAAAGCCTCCGATACTTTTTAACCGCTGTGGTATCACACCTCATTGGCATTTAACCTAACTAGAGTTAATTTTTAACTCGCTCAGTAGTTTATATAGCCAAAGAAAAATCCTTGCCGGTCATTTCCTATACAAAGGAAAACCCCCAAAAAAAAAAAAATCGGTAAAAAAGATGATGCTAGGAGAACGACGTCGTGTTACTGTTCCGCCGTGGGCCGTCGATGTCGATGGTGAGGATAATGCTGCCGCTGTCTCTGGTTACAGCCCATATCATCTTCAAGAAGCGCTAGCGACGTTACAGCGTTATCTGCCGTCAAACGAGCTGGAGATAGACTCCGATTCTGAGTTTGACTCACCGATGGACTCCCAGTCGGACGCCTTTTCGTGTGATCATTTTCGGATGTTTGAGTTCAAAGTACGGAGGTGTGCTCGTGGACGGTCGCATGACTGGACGGAGTGCCCGTTTGCGCATCCTGGAGAGAAAGCTAGAAGAAGAGACCCTAGGAAGTATCAGTATTCTGGCACGGCGTGTCCTGATTTTAGAAAAGGAAATTGCAGAAAAGGTGATTCGTGTGAGTTCGCTCATGGCGTGTTCGAGTGTTGGTTACATCCGGCGCGTTATCGGACTCAGCCGTGTAAAGACGGGACAAGTTGCCGGCGCAGGGTTTGTTTTTTCGCTCACACAGCGGACCAGCTTAGGGTTTTGACTCAGCAGAGTCCGAGAGGCAGTTGTGGTAGCACCTCTGTGGAATCATATGACGGTTCACCATTACGACAAGCTATGGATGCTGTTAAGAGTCTTCCGTATCTGTCAAGTCCTATTTCCATTTCTCCACCGGCTACTCCTTCGACTACTGAGTCGCCGCCGTTGTCGCCGATGTTAGGCCGGTCTGTCGGATCAAATTCCATCAACGAAATGGTGGCTTCGCTTAGAAACTTGCAGCTAAGTAGGATGAAATCTTTACCACCTTCGCGAAACATGCAGGTATCCGGATCCGGTTTCGGGTCACCTAGAGCCGGATCCGTGCTTCGACCCGGATTCTGTAGCCTTCCCACAACTCCGACTTGCGCTCCTACCCGTTCTGGATTCGGAGGTAGGGACATATGGGATAAAGTTAGCGAGGAGGAGGAGGAGGAGGAAGAGGAGCCCGCTATGGAAAGGGTGGAGTCGGGCAGGGAGTTACGGGCAAAAATGTTCGAGAAACTGAGCAGGGAGAATTCCCTGGGTCGGGGTGACCCGGATAAGGAACAAGCATCAAGCGGTCCGGATGTCGGGTGGGTATCTGAACTGGTGAAGTGAAAGAGAAGATTTTGATGGGCTTTCTTCAAAAAAAAAAAAAACAAAAGGAACACGAAGAAAGGAAATCGGGAGAAGAATATTCCGGTGAATGTAAATATTTATATAAAAATTAAGAATAAATTGCTTGGGAAAATGCGAGGTTGTGGGGTTAATTTTGTGAGAAAAGCTTGGGCAAAATCAATGAGGAGGTAGGCCGAAGCTGTTGCTATTGTTATTGTTATTGTACAGAAGAAGAAGAAGAAGAAGAAGACGAAGGGGGATGGGATTGATGATTACTATTCTGACTTATAATATGGATTTGTAATAGTATTAATTTTTACATATTCTGAGAGCTTTAAGGGGCTATTCTTCGCTTGTATAATTATTTATGTTAAATCATTAATATTGTTAATCATCCTTTCTTAAAATGATTTGGTTGATTCATCTTTACCTTATTAGGAATGCTAATTAATGCCAAAGGAGCTGCTTGAAGGTATATAACAACAACAACAACATCATCATCAACGTACCTCTGTTGGTAGAAGCATTGGCGTTACTGGAAGCAGTTCCTTTAGCATTATGATGTTAAAGCTTTTCTAAGCTTTCAAAGACCAAAGAGGCAACGCGATCGTGCCCCTTGCTTTGCAAAGACCGACTTGTACTCCTCTGTGTTTCATGGTCTTCCTCCGCAAAAGAAAAGATCAAATGAAAAAGAAAAGTAAATCCTTTTATCAGTATGAAAGGAGACTTGCTCGCTGTAGTCAAACAATCACTCCACACTTCCAAACCAACTTAAAATCTTATTATTTTTTATTAATATATTTTAACACTCTTTTGTTTTTTTTGGGTGTGTGCTTGTGGTTGTGAAAATTAAAGCCAATTGGGCCCAGTCTTCTGTGATAATTATGACATCTTTTCAGTATATTTGGTTCAAGTATTAAACTTTTTCAATTAAATTTAATTAACTCAATTTGATTTCTAATTTTTTAAAATTAATTATAAGCAATTTGATTTTTTAATGGAAATTTTTAATTTTTAAATATGAATAAGAATTTATCAATTTAAACCGATTTTTATAATTGATTTTTCATATCACAATTTGAAGAAACTCATTAAATGTATTTTATCTTAAAAAAATGTGATTAATTTTATTTCCATCAACATAAAAATATATTTCATTAATATAAAAAAATTAAAAAAGAGAAATAGAAAGTTTATTTTATGTACAAGGAAATGGGAATTAAAATGCCATGTGCTTTGTTCATATAAAAATTAAAATTAACATTATTGGACCAATAGTTCAATCAATTGCTTATTAAAATTGATTAAAACAAATGGATTTTTCAATATTTTTTCAAAAACAGAATTTAAATAATTTTGTATATAATTGTAAAAAAAATTTAAAAATCCATGAGATTGTTTATAAGTTCTATTTATTCTTTATTTCAATAAATTATAAAAGCATTTAAATTCATAAATTTGAATGTTTTGTGGTGATAGAATTGAATTGTCAAATTCCTTCCTAACAATTTGGTTGAATTCTGACTATTGAAATTCATCATAATTAAAATAAATTAGAGGAAAATAAAACTTTATAATAAAAAATGAAAATAAAAATAAAATTTAATTGAAAAAAAGAATAAAATCTTAAAGTGTTTTTTGTTTAAAAAGACATATTATAAATTTTGATAAGTTTAATTATAGTGAGAAAGGGAAAAATTATGAGTAATATTATAAAAATTAATTATTTAATATTAATAATTAAAATTAAATATATGCTTTGTATTTATATAATTATAAATATATAACTTATATATTTAAAATTAAATAATTATTATTTAAATTAACATAATTTAACAATCCAACTTAATGAGATGAATTTTTATCAAAATAAATTTCTAAATAACTCGACTAATTTACATACTTATTACATATAAGATTAAGCAAATCAAACTCATATATGAAATAATTGAATGATAATAATTTTAATTCAATTCAATTTTAAAAATAAAAAATTTTAATATAAAAATCACTAAATTAATATTTAAAAATTTAAAAATTAAAAAGTAATTTGATTCGATTTGAACTAGAAAGTTAAAAAAAGTTGTCCCTCAGACTAAAGTGAAGGATGGAATGTAAAAGAGAAGTTAGGTAGAAGTGACTATCACATTAAATAAAATCCTATTTGATGGGGAAAATCTTTGGAGTCAAATGTTTGACTAAAGAAGTCATTATTATTATAATAATTATAATAGGGGGGAGGATTTGAAGAATTCAGCCAAATTAGCCCCTTGAAAGGTCCATTTCAAGATTCAATAATTTCAAATCCAAATCTTAATTTTAGGGTAATAATGATTTTGGATCACTATTATTTTACACTTCATTTCACAATAATATCCACACTTTCTTTTTATTGGGCCCACTTCAATTTAATTCACCTTATTTAGCATGCAATTGAATAGTTTAATTATAAATATATGAATTATTTTAATTTTTAATTTTATAATTAAAAATAAATAATTTTTATGTTAAATCTATATGAACATAATTTATAAAAATAACAATTTTTATTAATTGAATAAATAGGAGGAGGATTTATTAATTGAGAAATGAAGAAGGGTGGATCGGGGATGGGATGGATTGTTAGGTTTTACGCCGACATAAGTTGGCTTCTTCTGATGAAACGATATGACTTTTGGATCGTCCAATTAAGACGTCTTCCATTCATTATTTCACATCTTGACATTCAACTCATCCATTTAAATACTATTATTATTATTATTAAATCTTATAAAATTATGAACCCACAATTATAATAAGATATTTGTCAAATTGATTTAAGAATAAGACATTAATTATTATATAATAAATATTATGATGGTAATAAAGAAAGAAAAGGACGAAGGATTCAAGGCTAAAAATACCCTTTGAACAAATCATAGATTTGCTTCTTAAATAGTGTCAATTTCCACAAGATGTTGTTGTTGGTGACATGGAAAATTTCGGCCAAGGCAGAAGAAGAACAGGTTGGGGACTGAGGAACAGACTGAACTCCAAAATGCAGAATACAATACAAACATTCAAATCCATCTTTTCGTGTAGTTTACGCGATCATTTATGTACATTGAACTTTTCAGACAGTATAATGCACGAAAGGGAGTACCAGAAGCTCCATTGTACAATGTAAATGATCGTCGAATAACCCTCTTCGTCATTCTAGCAAACAGTGCCTGCAATCATCAAACTGAAAGAATGAACTCCAAAATGTGCGGAACAAAGGGAAAACATTCTGATCCTTTCATATCCTGGAGAATCTCGATATAGTTCAATGGATAATCCAACAGATCATCCGACATTTTTGAAAGGCATCAAAATTTGAAAAATTAGCTCACCAATTAGTAACTCATGTTTAAATGAGTTACTGAACAAATCATAAACATTCTATAAATAATGGAGAAATGTAAAACCTGATCAAAGTGCCATCTCAGCTTGCAAAGCAGCAAGTTCATCTTCTTCAGCTGTGCGATTTTGAGGAACCGGACGAGTTGCTTGCCTGCCAGCTGGAACCTGCACTGGAGCGGCTGGAGCTGTGGTTGCAGGCTGAAGAAGTTGTTCTTCCAATTCAGCACCTTCGAGTTCTTCAAGTTCTGCCTCCAATTCATCCTGAAATGTCAACAACATCCAGATCCAGTTAATTCTGCATATCTTTGGGCTGATCAAAACCAAAATCCCCACCAAGTAGTTTTCCTCCAAAAAAATCTCAAATTTGTGCAAGTGAAACACTAACCTCATCAAAATCCGCCGTAGCACCAATTGGAGTTGAAAGAGCCTCTTGAATTTGTTTCATGTTCTCCGTTTGCTCGTTGATCTCATCCATGGTCTTGTCGACATCATCGATATTCCTGTAAAAGGGATTCTATACGTTACTTTTTTTTCTTACTTATGCAAGACTGAAGCTCATGGCTCACAAATACTTCAAGATAACATGGTGAAGTATAAAACTATAACTTGCATGTGTATTCATAAAATCTTGTCATTTCAATCAAATAAGTTAAGACATCAAAATCACGACAAGATGATGAAATATGAAAATTTGTACGAGGTCGATAAAATAAATTATTACTTACGTTGCCTTCTGCATTGCCTTCATTGCAGAAGCTCCACTTCTCAATGCATCTACAGTTTCTGTAGTGGCTTTTGCACCTTCTAACATTATCATCTGCATCCGCATCCATGATAAGTAATATTAATGCAACAAATCAAAAAAAATATTGTTGCTGAAATTTGTATCATAAAACACAAGCTCACCTGATCATGAATACGCAGTTGGAAATTTCCGAGCTGTTCTATTTGCTGTTCGTATAGCCTCTTTCTTTTCAAGCATTGAATAGCAGCTGAAATTCAATTGTAATGAACTACTTAACTCATATATATCACAACCATAATCTTCACAATATACACTTTCTTCACTTGGAACCAAAACATACATAACTCTAGATAGACCATTCATATAAAACCGGAAAATAATGAACAAGCAAGCTCCTTTAACTTGGAAGCAATAGCTCGAACGAAATAGCAGCATGCCTATTAAGCTTGAACGGAACTTCAAATAGCATTATAATAGCCTATTTCTTACAATCAAATTGTAATGATGAACAACTTAACTCATATATTACAACAATAATCTTTACAACGTACACTTCCTTCACTTGAAACCAAACATATAGAACTCTAGATAGAATGTTCATATAAAACCAGAAAATAATGGATAAGATAACTCAATCTTCCAAGCAATACACCCTTACAGAAAAGTAGCCGGACTATTAAGCTCAAATGAAATTTCAAATAGCATTATCGCAGCCTAAATGTTACAATTGAATTGTAAAGTACAAACTTATGACATTCAATGTAAAAGCAGCCAACCCTTCTTAACATCATAACCAAAGAACAGAAGTTTTTCCTTAAAGAAGAAAAATTAAAGCGACGACATACCTCTTTTGTTCTTTGCTCGAGTGAATTCTTTAGCCTTTTCGACTTCAGCAGAAGCCTTTTTAACAAGTACATTCTCCTTCTTCTCTAACATTTCAAGAGTCTATGAATCACAAAGAACACAAACCAATCTTATCATCAGCAAACCAAAAAATAATCATAAAAAGAAAGATGAACATTAGAAGAAACAAAGTTTCCCCGATGATCAAATTTCAAGTCAAATAATCACAATTTACAAACCATTCACAAAGAAATGGAAATTCAACTAATTATCACTTATATTTAACCATTTCCCTCCATTCCCTCTCAATGATTTGAGCATTTCCCTCATTTCTTTTTCATTTACTCATATAACCAAAGAAAGAAAATTTAGAAGAAACAGAAATTTTTCGTTTTTTCTTTTCCTTACCACCTTACCAAACAAAGCAAAGATTAACCAATACAAAAACACCCAATCACAAAAAAAAATGAACAAAAAAGAATCAAATGGTGACTGATAATACCTCATTTAATTTGTCTAACGTAGTTAGAGCATCCGTTTCCTGCTTCTGTTTTCCAAAAAGCCGGTTAAACATGATGAATTCTTTCTATCAGTAAAAAATCAAAAGCTGCCTCGATCTTCTGAATCAGAAAAGAATGAAATTCATCATACCAGACAAAACCCATGATTTCTCAACAATAAAATGAAATAATCGGCCAGAAAAACTTGAATTATCGAATTAAAAACTAAAACAAAAGGAAGGGAAGATATAATACCTTAGAAATTGAAGATAACAGGGAAATCGAATGAAGAAATCAATTTGAGTGATTAGAGTAATTGAGGAGAGATCGAATTTTATTGGGTCTTCTTTTTCTTTCCTTTTTCTTGGAATTTGTTTGTCGCAAGCGCGTTGAAATTGAGGATCGGCAGAGCAAAGCGAAGCTGCTTTGCTTTTTCTTAACGACGAATGCAATGAATATTGGTGAGAACTCAGACAATTAATATTTTTTTAAAATTAGAAAATATAAATATTGGTGAAAATTCAAATATAAAATTAATATATATATATATATATATATTTGACATTCAAATATATTTTATGTTAAAAATGATATTATAATTGTAAAAAATCCAGGAAAAAAAAAACAAAATTCATCTCCTATTGGCTTGAAGAGTGATAGTTTAAAGTTTCTTGATACTAAATTTTCTTTAGTTTTCTTTTTATCGTATGAATTAAATTATTAATCAAAATTGATAATTAGATCAAATACTCCAACAAATAAAGTTATATATGATATTCATAATAAAATATTAAGTAATTTCAATTAAATTTTTAATTTTAATATTTTTTTTATCTGATTATTATATCTATAAATGGAAACGAGTTAAATTAATTATATGTGAAATTTGATTCAATAAAACAAGTTAAAATCATAGACAAAAGTTATATCGGTTCACAATAAATACGACATGAAAATCTATTAATTTTACAACAAAATGGTTATTTTTTGAGAATAATCAACAAAGATCATAACAATCAAACCTTGAATTAGAATAATTTGAAATTCAAGCTCTTCAAAACAGTTCGTTTAGATCGATATTCGATTAAACATATTGCTCGAATCAACGTTCTTCGCCCAACTTTTGTTAAGAAAGAAAAAGCCATAGAGCTTCAAAACTATACATGGTTGGCATTGAGAGGTGAATGCATGATAACCCAACGTTTTGCTTTCGAGCAATTTGATACTGGTTAGTTTTCCTTACTTGCCCTCAAAGGATTTTGGGGGTGAGAAATTAGGATGGGTTTGACCACTGTATCGAACAAACTACCTCTGATTCAATAGCCAGCAGATCACAAATACAATGCCTAGTCATAGGTGAAGAACCTTTGCATCATTAGCAGGTGAACATTAGATGCACATGTCAAAACTTGCATGGTTAAATGGAGCTTTGCTGCCATTTGAGACCTTGCAATAACTTAAATGTTAGGTTAAGCATTCCTCATTCCGTTCCTGTTCATTTTTCGCCAAGTTGTCAGATATTAAGGCAAGAACAAGAAAGGAACTGGAAATCAGTAGTACATACTCATCACAGTTTTATAGCACAAGAAAACAGAATGATAAACTGGATTGAAATCGAAACTCACATGATTCTAATTGACAAAAAGATCATATGCTAAATAGCGTTTTGAGTCGTAACATTAAACACCCTGATCAAGTATATGAAGCAAGAAAGATAAAAAGAAAAAAAATCCAAGCACCAAACGTAAGCATTGACCTACATTACTTGTAATCCGATCAAACTTTTACTTCTCAGATGAGTTTGGTCCTCTCTTCTTGCCAAATCCCACAACTGTAAATTGAAACAACAACTGTTTAGAACACACACACACATCATCATCATCATCAAAACCAATAACTTGAACCAAATTATCTCTGTTGGTTATTTCAAGGCTTAATTATGTAATTGAACATACTAAAACGAAGGAAATAGAATATCTTTTCCCTTCCTTGGATCCAACAACAGGAGAGGAATATTTGAACTTATCTAGATGATCATATGCTTATTTCTTGACATTCGATTGAAAATCAAGCAACTACCCTTAATTTTCTCTCCGTTATCTTCTCTGCTTGATACCAAAATAAATTTAATAATAACTTTCTTTGCTTATCATTGAATTTTATCCTCAAAGCCATCAAAACAAACTTTCACAAAATTAAGGAAATTACCTCAGTAATTACAAAAGGAATCGTGACATTATCATATAATATATTATTAAACAAAATTGGTATTTTTAAATTTATTGTAAACGAAACAAAGAAGTTTACCGGCGGTGACGAAACGCCGGTTGTATTGCATCCTCTTGTAAGCACGGCCACGTGGCTTCTTCTTCTTGTCTTGCTTTGCCACTTTAGGAGTTTGGCCTCTCACCTTACCAGCACGAGCCAGAGATCCATGAACCTTACCTGCAAAAATTAACAAAATAAAAAAATTCAGAAAAAGCAAAAACAATTCAAAATCAGCCATTAGCGTTTACTGCTGCAGCTAGAAATAATCCATCTATCTAACAGAAGGCATGAGCAACACGACAGTCGACAATTACCCATGATGATTTCTTAATCTGTTCTGCTTCTGCTTTTGCTTTCTGCTCCAGGCGAGGGCCAGCAAACGAAATCGGGAATTTTGGGGCTAGGGTTTTGACAGGTAAATATAGTGTATGAAGTTATGATGGGCCGAATTACTCGTGACCCATCGCATTTTGATTTAAGACGACCCGTTTCAGCTTTTCGATTCGATATACGGTGACCACTCATGGTTAGTTTTTTTTTAAAAAAAAAGCATTATTATAAAAATGATTTTTTTATTTACAATAATATCAATAATTTTTAAAAAATAATTTTCATGTAAAATTACTTTATATTAATATATTAAATTATTTTCAAACTAATGTTAAACTTTCAAAAATCATTATTTTTAGAATTTTCTTAATAAACCAAAATTTTAAGGAATTTATCTGTTTTTGATATTTTAGAAGAATTATACTTGAAAAAAGTATAATTATATCGATATTGAGAATAATTAAAAATTATGGATTTTTATTTTTTTTTTATTTTTTCCTAATTAATGGTGGACGTAATTAGATTATTTAAGAAATTGTGTATTTTATGATTTATAAATTTTTAAAAAAACATATACTGCATTTTTCATAAAATAATAAGCTTGTGATTAGTTTCATATATACCAAGAAAATGTGATTATTGAAGTTGAAATGCGACATTTTTTTCTTACGATCCCCTGAATTTTAACCTATTATTATTATTGATAAATAACATTAGAAAAATATGAAAATACCATAAAGTAAAAATTGTAACTAAAGGTAAATCTCTATTGGTTTGGTTACCGGATCAAAATGATTTTTTATTAATACATAAAATCTAACCAACTCAAAATATTTTTGATTGAAAAATTTGTAAATCAAACCAAACTGAATTTTGATTTGATCATGTCAATTCAATTTTTACAACCAAACCGAATTCAATTTTATTTTTCGAATAAGCCAACAAGTAAATGAAATTGATGTAGCCACAGATACTGGTTACCAACTAACCATGAATGATGACACCCCAGATCATGTCGGGGCTGAGGGTAATGCTACCTCACAATTATCAGATCCATTTCAAAACAAAAAACAAGATTTCAGCTAAACGCAGTCGATTTTTGAGACCAAAATGCATATGACATTGAGTCCAATCGTAAACAAAAATCTGAATAATATCCAAAAATTCTCTGTAACAGCAAAAGAAGGCATCTAAAAAGTTGAAAGTAAATCGTCTACCATCACTCACCATCAGTGAAATCACCCCATCTTCAATCGGGAAGATGGGATCGTACAAGTAAGATTTAGTCTTCATCTTCAATGATCTTGGTTCCCAAACCTTTCAATCCTTCGGCTGGGATTTCTGCAACGGTGACAAGTGAGTAAAGCTCTTCCTTTGCATCCTCATCATCGTTCCTCCTTCGAGCAATTCGAACTCTTACCCTCCTCGGAACGCTACGGATGCCCCTGCTCCAGATTTGCTTGTTCAGCTTGACATCCACTCTTACATCCTTTGTTCCCATTGCCTTCTGAGCGAACTTCCTGATTTCCTTTATGGCCTTGGGAGCCTTCTTCTTGAAAGTGCTGTTTCCCCAAATATTGAATTACAACAAAATTGAATCATTTAAACTACTGAAAAGCGATAGTTAGGGATTACTAATCATCTAATTTGCTAATTTCGTTTGATGTTGAATGAGGGTTTTATGACCAAAGCTGGTACGAAAAATCGAAAAAAATCCCTAATTTAAACTATGACGATTGATACATCTTGATAACTCCAACATTCATATAACTACAATTGATTGGAGTAACATGTGATCTAGATCAATGCATAACAATCAATGATTTGAATAAACAAGCATGCCTTCACGATTAGAATAGCCAGCAACTCCTGCTTAAATCATTATTCAAATACAGATTCAAAATATAGTCACTAAAGAAGGGTTGGAAATATAGATTTTCATATAGATTTATGATGGATCACCTTAGTTACATCCATAAATCCAAAGCACGTCATACAATTACTAACAGAAAGCATTAAAAAGAGAGAAAAAAAAATCGTAAGAGAAAATGGTACATACCAGCCATGTAAGCGTTTATGGAGGTTGACAGTGTACTCTCTGGTAACGACCTCCTCTTTTCTACCTTTTGTCTTCTCCACCATGTTCACTATTCTGCGTTTCGGTAGCAGGCTGAGGGAGAGAAGTGTCGTCGAAGAGGAAGACTGTTGCGGGAAAGGATGATGTTTAAAACCCTAATTTCTCACCGGTGATGAAATGACCTTTTAATCCCTGCATCCTTTTTGTAAGAATATACGGTCTAGCGCAGACTATCAAGGCCCAATGTAATTTTATGGGCTTTGTCTGGGTCATGGCTTCTTAATTTCGATCCTTCATTTTGTAAGATATTAACATTTTGGATTATAAAATTAATAATTTTTTATAAAAACAATAAATTTATATTAATTTTTTTGTAACTTATAATAAATTTAAATTAAATATTTAAAGGTAATCATTTTAACAATTTAAATATTATTTTCGTAAAATCCCGATGTTAAAGTTCAATTTTAATTTATTTTTTAAATATAAAATATTTAATTTTGATGATTAAAATTAAAAATATTTGGACAATAAAAATGATAATTTTAATATTGACATCCGAAGTTTGCTTTTAATCTAATCGCATGGGGTGTTTGTTATTTTTCAAAATAAAACAAAGATTTCAATTATACGACAAACTCGATCCAAAAATTTTTAAAAATATCATTTTTTTTTTTGAAAAATCTAATATATAATAAAATTTTTAAAATATTTGATATGAATTTTAACATTATTTTTTATAAAAAATTTAAAAAGTTATAATTATTCTAATTATTTGAAAGTATTATATTTTTTTTTTCCAAAATTAAGTGTGAAATTAATCAAGAACCTTCCACATGCAATGTGGATTCTGATCAAACGTGTGGACCAATTTTTTGTTTTTCCACCATCATCTACAAAATGATATGTGATCAGATTGCGATCAAGATGTAGGACCAAATAAATAAATATATATATATATATATAATCATCAAATTTATTAAGTTGAAAAATAAAATAAGAGTTGGTGTTAATATTATTATTTAATTCATCATTTATTAGCACATTCCAGGATTTCAGTAAGTATCTAAAATATGTATATTTATTTTATTCTAAATAAAATCTTTAAAATAATTTTTTATCTTATCGATATTAAAAAAAAAGTTATATAGTAATGTTTTAATTATAATTCACATGAAAATTATGTAAAATTATACACAATATTTAATATTAAAAAAATTATCTCGAATCAATTAGTTAGCTCAAATGAAAAAAAAATTCATTAAAATGAATCGATAATAATTTTATGCATATAAATAAAAATATATTATATGATTGCTAGCATATTGTATTCATATATATGAATAATTATGATATATTTAATTTAATATCGATCACTTTAACCCATAAGAGTACTGATTTATAATCCAAAGAAACTACTCATGCTTCACATATAAGCTATAATAAAGTTCTTGAAATTGGCTTTTTTATCCAAAATATAATAATTAATTAATAATAAATCATATATCAATTTTTTTCTTTTTAAATTATAAAATTCTTACAAAATTTTAAATTTTAAATTTGAAGTCTTTTATTTTCTCTTGAAATTGTAATTAATTAGTCAAATAATGATTGAAATTTAATTATAGTTTAATAGATAATTATAATATAATTAAATTATAATTTTTTATTAATAGGTTTGCATCAATCGATGGCATGGATTATTTTTTATAATGTACTAAAAATAGTAATCATTTAATGAATTATTAAATTTAATTTTAATATCATATATAATTATAAGATATTAAATTCGGTTAGATTTTAAAGCTTTTTTGAATCAATTTTTCATTTTTAAAAATTAAATCAAATTTATTTTATTTTATTTTATTTTACTGACTTATTTTGGACGGTTCACATTATTCATTAAAAAATTTAAAACGTTAGAAAATGATTAAAACTAAATTAAATATAATTGATTCAGTTTAATTATTCGATATAATTATTATGGTTCAATTTATTAATATTACAAAATAATTAATTATGCTAATAAATAAAATAAATCATGTTTCTTTGTGAGTTCCATAATTGGGTTTGGTCCCAAGCAGCCGCTTAACGATCGTAATCTTTGAAAAGCCACGAATAATGTATGATTAATGGAGTCAAAAGGAATGTTGATCACTCTCTAATCATGATTTCTTTATAATTAATTATAACTTAATGCAAAACTAATTATAATGACCATCGGCTTATCACAAGGCGAGGACTAGGATTGTCACGATTAGTACTTTATAATAATAATTAACATTAACATCTAATTAAAGGCAACCCATTTGATATTTTTTAACTTTATGAATTTTTTTTATTTTTTATTTTTTTAATTCATATTAATTATGTTCAAGTTTTACGAGATGAAATTTTTTCATTAAATATTTTAAAAATTATTAATAGTTTTACAAAAATAGATGTAGATTTATTTTTATTACAATTTTAATGGGTTATCTTGACCAAATCATTATCTATAATTATCCAAGAATACCCTGAAGTATTTAGTTTAAAATATTGATATTTTGTAAATAAAATTATATTATAAATATTAAATAAAATAAAATGATTGATAATATTATTATTGATTTTTTTTATCAGTAGTTGTGTACAGTAAGAACTTGGAATTGATAACATTTAATGTGCATAAAAATAATAGGAGAAGGAGGCAGGTCAAAGACATATATTAATGAAAGAAACGAATCTACATTATAACAAGAATATGAATCAATACTGTTCTTGCAAACGTGTTTACAATCAGACCAATGCAACTTCCAGGAAACTTGCTTTGCCCAAGCAAGAAAACAAGACTTTGGTCTTACATATTTCAATCCGAAATAGAATAATATTTTTATTAATTATTTGTTTTGGGATTTTTTTATCATCTAAAGAATCATGAAAAATATCAAAAAAAAAAACATATTAATAAAAAAAATTAGTCATTTTTAGACTGAATTAATCTGTGGCTGAATTTATTTTCTTGTAGTGCATGAAATCATGTATCCTTCTGAGTGCAACTTCCAGGGTTTGTTCTGTCATATTGGCAAAGCAAACTCTAAACCATCCTGGTTCGGAACAATGGCAGGATGATCCTGGAGAAATATTCAGCTTAACATCTTCAACGATAGCTTTCCAAAGATTCAGTTCACTTTCTCTTGATTTTGTTTCCAGAAATGAACTCAGATTCATCCAGCAAAACAACCCAGCATTCCCTTTCAAACATTCAATCCCAGAATTTCTCAATCCTGAAACCATCATTTCGTATCTTTTTCTCAATCTTTCTCTGTTAATCTCTATGTAATTTCTGGTAAATTCCTTGTCAGATAACATAGAACCCAATAGATGTTGGGTCTGAGAAGAAATCAAAGTAAAGCTCGACATTCTTCTTGCCGTCGTAACAACCTTGTCATTGTAAGAATATATCGTTCCAACTCGAAATCCCGGAAGACCAAGATCTTTTGACAGGCTATAAACTATATGAACTCTTTCAGAATCTTTATATCCTCGAGCTTGAAGAATTTCTGCAATGCTTATGAATTCTGATTCTGAGAAAGCCGATCCCGAGTAGATTTCATCGGAGACAAGATGGATATTTTTACGGGTAACGAAATCAAGAATATTTGCCAGGACTGATCGTTGGACTGTTGCACCCAATGGGTTACAAGGATTTGTTAAAAGGATCGCTCTCACTTTAACGTTTTTGGATTCTGCTTCTTTATATGCAGCTTCTAATGCTTCAGCAGTAATCTGGAAATTGTTTGTGCTCTTGCAATGAATTGGAACAATTTTCACACCTGTTCTCCACCTCAAGTCCCTGTCAAATCTGGAAAATCAACAGGAGGGATTGTTATTACTACAAGTAGTTCTGAAAATCATGTAAATGTGCGTGTGTGAACATGAAATGAAAGTCCAGGATTGTTACCCAGGATAGTATGGCGTAGGAACAAGCAAAGCATCTCCAGGATTAGCCAGAATGAAAGTTAGGAGCTCATTAGCAGCAGTTGCACCAGCAGTCAAGACTACTCTTTCAGGATCAAATTTGGCTCTTCCTCCTCTAATTTGCTCCATGAAACTTGCCATTGCCTGTGCATCAAATGCATACAACATATAAGCTTCCTCGCTAAATCATACCAACTTCATTAGCTACGACATTTTCAAGACTAGTAAAGTGTTGCAGTGATACACAAGAGCAAAAAGAAACACCTGTCTGAAAGATTCAAGTCCATGATAATCCTGAAACAATGCATTTTCTTTGAAGGTAAGTGCTCCTTCTTTTCCCCAGCTGAAAGCTTCATAAGAATGTGTTTTCAAGTATTCCTCCAACAAATCAAATGAAACCTGTAGAAAGAAACAGTACTATAATTTTTCTGCATGGAAATAAAAGATTTGTATTCCTGAAAAAGATCTTCCTACTTACTTGATTTTCAGCCAATCCCATCTGAATAACACCTGAAGGGTTTGCAAATTCATGGTAAGGATCTTCATCGTAAGCTTTCCATCCAGCAAAATATGGAGAATCCTCTCCATGAGTCTCAGAAACTGCAATTCTTGAAAGTCCAACGCTAGCTTCTGGTTGTTGTTCAATCTCAATAGCCATTATTATCTATATATATATATATCTTCGTCTGTAAATAACCTAAAGAAAAAAGAATAATGGGGCAAGAAAGATCCAAAGAAGACGAGAAAGGAGAAGCTTGGGTGATGAATGAAACCTTGTATCCACAGGGAGCCATATATATATAGAAAAATCTTGGAAGAGCAATCGATATCAGTTAACAGATTAATTACTTAACTGGGTTTTCTGCTTAATATAATAATTGATTGAGCTGATATCAGAAATATCTCAAATTTTAATATTAACAGATGAATTTATTTATTGATCTAATATGACAACTGTTTCGATTCTGGCATCTTGCCATGGCTTTTCTTTCTTTATCTCTATCTTGCAATCAGATCTGCATGAAATATGGTTGTTGAAGGGAGATGGTTTATTCTCCTTTCCACTTCACTGTTCACACGTCCCATTTGTACGGCCTCCTTCCACAAAATAAACTAATAAATTAAATAAATTACATTAAAACCTTCACCCTGTTCTATCTTTATACATCCATCTAATAATATAAATATTATAATTAATCTTTTTATTTTTTAAATTTATAATAAATACTAGTTGATTTTTTTTTATTTTTAATTAATTTAATTCATATATCAGAATATAAATAAAATTTATATGTGTTTCATGGTAATGTTAAAGACTAAGAAAATATCTGATTATTAATAACCAAATTAAATATTTTTCATTTTTTAATAATGTAAAATAATTTTAAAAATTTAATAAAAATAATGATTTTTTTTTACAATAGAACATAAAATAAATTGTAAAAAATATTATTTTTTATAAATATTTTTAAAAAGTATATTACTTTGATGATTTTTCAAGAATTATGTTTTCATTTTTAAGATTTTAAAGTTCTCGGGAAAGTTATCAGAACAATATTTCATCATAATTAAATCTTAACACGAATGAAACGAGTAATAAATCACATATTAAATTTAAATATTACAAAAAATATTTTGAAAAAATAGAATATTAATAAAAAGAAAAAGAAATGTAATAATTGATGATGATCAGAGGTGGGAGGATCTGACAAAGATACTGATTTTAATCACCCAAAGATTATGACTCTGATATTGGGGGAGCTCAAATCTCTTCACAGAATATGGACTTCGACAAGATTCTTATGGGCCCACTTTCAAGCAACAGAATTTATAACATCATTTCCCCCTTTAAACTTTGTGATTAGAGTCTTAATTATCTTATTAAGCACTCAGCTTCTCATCATTATCCTTAATCATTATCTAATTTATTAATTAAGTTTTTTTAATTCATCGAATCAATTAATCATGAAAGAAAAATGCATGCGTGAGCTAAAAAAAAAAAACCATCAACAATCAATTGTTTTTGAATTTTAAATTCATATTTATTATTACTATCTATTTATTAAATATTAATAAATAATAATTCACTCTACTGGTTTTAATTTTATTGAAATTTAAATTATTTCATTATTAAAAACCTGTTTTCAAGGAACTTAAAGTTGAAAACATTACACGAGTCACTAATTAATGAGAGGAAGTGATTAAGGCTTAAATAATCACTTAAAAAAGGGGATTAATTTATATAAATTAAAATTACAAAAACAAAAACAAGAAAATCTAAAATGTGGGAAATAAAATTGTGTGTTGACCAAAATGCAGATATATGAGCACATGTAAGAGCTAAGATACTTGTAAACCAACCAACCAACCAACCTCCCTCAAAATTAATTAATTAATTAATTAATCAATTAACATTACCGATAAACAAAAACAAATTAAGATGTACCCAGCAAGACTTTGTATATACATATACGTATACATATAGATATGGGAGGAGAATATACTGATTTTCATGAACTCAACCTCAGATTTTTAGATTGCATATATATATATATATATATAATGAAATCAATTCAATTTGATTCATTTTTCGATATATTTAGTAAATTATATTTTTCTAGAATCATATCAAAAATTCATCTGATTTTAAAAATTTTTAAAACAAATCAAATTAATCTAGTTCAATCAATTTATCGATTTTAATATAAATTATGATTTTCTTTAATCAAATATATACATTAAAAATCAATATTAATGAATAAATAAATGAAAACAATCTAAATCATTTTAATAACACATGAATATATTAAACTATTTCACTTTAATAATATATACAATTATTGTTATAAATAATGTTATTTTGATTAGTAAACAAAATTATTTGCTTCTTGATGGTGAAAGGGTTAATTAAGTATTTGATAAATTATATATTCAATAATGATTCATTCCCATAAGATCATTCAATTAAAAAAATATAAATTATTAAATAAAATTTATAAATAATTAATATGTCTTTGATATATATATATATATGAATATTAAAATATTTGATTTAATTCATGTAAAAAGAAATTAAAAATTTTAGTTAAAAAATTGAAATAACTGTAAAATAAGGTAATAAACTGAATTGAACTGATAAGATATTAATGTTAATTGAGATTTATTATTGAATAATTAGATTTTTGATTTAATGGAAAAGTGGAAGTTATTAAAAAAGGCATGGGGATGAATGAATAAGTTAGTAATAGAGTAGATAAAATGAAGATATAGTTGGAATATTAAAAAAAAAGAAAAGAGGGTGTTAATGATTGAATGTTAGGCAAGTAATCATTAAAGAATGGAATCACAATATTAGCAAATGTCACCAAGCAGGAAACTCAATCTATGATTGACTTGGCCATCTTACCACCACCACTTCCCTAGTGTGAAAACTCTTTATTACCCTTTTTTTTCATTTTATTTTATTTTATAATTAAATATCCATTTGTTTTTACTATTTTTTAATTCAATTTTTTAGATTTTCATGGTTTAATACAATTTAATATCAAATTATAGAATATTTAATACATTTTATTTTTATCATCAAAGTCAATTTATGTTATTTTTTTGAAAAATTTTGTTGTTTTTATAATAATGTTGAATCAAAATTTGTCTTTTTAATTTAATTTCCTATCTAATTTAATTGTGTTCTCTCTAATAAAAGAAAATAAATGTCAAGAAATATGTTATGATAATAAATAAAATATATATCATATTAAAAACATTTAAAATTTAGAAATATGATTTAAAATTTATATTATATTGATTAATTTTATGTATGAATTATATTGAGATTGATATTTTTAATATAATAGTAAGATTTATTTATTATAAAAGGAATTGAACATTTCAAAAATTGAATTAAATCATTCATAGATACTCATTTATATCATAATAATTTTCAAAATATCATGTTAGGTTTATCTTAATGCATTAACATACAATACTTATTCTTATTAGTGAATAATATTTATTTATCTTGTTTGATTTGTAATTAATTTATATATTTTATCATAATACTTTTAACTTATTTATATATTATTTGAATCGTATTAATCATTCATTATTGAGTTAATTCCGTAATTTTTTTCATTATTTGACATCTAAAGAATAATAAAAATTTTAAATTTAAGATATTAATTAAGTAATTAATTATCAAAGATAAACCTTCATGAATTGTTATATTATTGCAAATTCACACACAATATAGCTCTAAAATAAACATAAAAAATATAAATAATAAAGCTTAATTTGAAAATAATAATAATAATAATAATAATAGTAAAATACTAAAATAAAAAAAAAATGGGTGTTTACTGGAAAAGGGGAAACAGGTGAAATGGGTCACATCAGGCAAAGTTCATGCCGTGCATTTGGACAAAATCAACTGCCTGTCCCCATTGCCCTTCCCTTTTCTTTCATTTTTTTGGAATTTCAAATTATTAAATCACTTCACATTCTTATGCTATTTTCATGGTTATAACCGACATCTACAATTTTCTAACATTTTTTTTATTTTATTTCATTTTTCAATCATCTTCTAAATCAGATATAAATATCTTAACTCGTTTTTCAATTATTCAAAATTTAATTTAATAAAAATTTATTTAAATTTATTTATTAAATGAATCGAGTTAAATAATGTTTGATTCATTTAAAACTTATAAGCCAACTTATTAATTTTATGTAAAAATAATTTAATTTAAAATATATAATTTATGAATTTATTATCGTATGAATATTTATAAATATTTTTTAATTTACTTATTAATATAAAATTATAAATATTTATGAAAAATAATATTTTTTACTAAATATTTATTATTTCTTATTATTATTTTATTTTATAATTCATATTTATTAGCTTATTTAATGTTTAATTAAGCTCGTGATATAATTCAAAATATATAAAAAGCTTCAATTCAAATTCACTTGATCATTAATAAGTCAAGTTTAAATAAAATAAAATCTGAGTCGCTTGCGTCTTAATTATGAATTTAACTATAAGATTTTCCCTAAATGATTTTAATAATTTAATAATTTGGATTAAGAATAAATTTATATGCATTTTAATATATTAAGAATAATTTGGATTAAGAATATGAATTTGTAATATAATTTATTTGCATGCTAAGAATATAATACAAAATAAAAATAAATTTAAGTTATTTGTAATTAAATTTATATCAATTTATTAATAATATAATATAATAAAAATTAAATTATATCATATGTAGATTAATTTACTAATGATTTAAATATAAATTCCAAGTAAATTATATCAGATTGACTTGTTAATCCACCTTAAAACAACAATAATTTTATTTACTAACAATATCAAATAGATTTTACGGGTTGAATAAAATAAAATTGATCATCGATCATAAATATTTTATTCTTAATATTAGATTTAATTTATTTTTTATCAAAATAAAAAAAAATTGATGTTTGTATTATTATAATATTAAAAATTATGAAGTAATTAATTTCATAAATAACAAATAAAAAGAATAGATTATTGGAGGTCCATTGCCACTAAGATAATAAAAAGACTAATTAAAAGATTGAAATGTAATTATTTATATTATTAAAGAAGCCCAAATAAATCATAATGTATTTTTTAAAAAAATTTAGAAAGAGATTATCTTTTATTATTATGCATGATTTGATTTAATAATTTAATCAAAACAACAAAATCAACCTATGAAACTAAAAACTAAATCCAATATATATTTTGATTTAATTTGATCATATATAAAATAATTATATAAAAAATTAGAATTATAAAATATTTAATATTCGGTCGATTTTTTTATTTATGATTTTTGTTGAGCTTTGTCTACTAATTAATCAAATAAATATGAAAGATTTTTATTTTTTTACAAAAAAAAAAAAGGGAAAATATGAATCTTCATAGAAGATAGGAGTTGGAAAGGTGGAGGTGCCACGTTGGAATCTGGACACCTGTCAAAACGACGTCATCTCAAGAGATGGAAAATCGTAGAATATTGAGTAGGTCCGGTTTTTAATAGTAACTCTCTTACTTAAGATTCTCTTCTTTTGTATTTTCCTTTTCTTAAATCTTGTTCTTGACTTCTTCTAAATATTCTTTAAATGTATTTCATGTTTTATTAAAAATTATGGGAAACATTTCATCAAATTTATTTCTTCTAACCTTTAGAATTTTATATTTATTTTAATATTTTAAATTAAGCCATAAAATATATTATTATTTAATTTTATATATAAGCATCTATCAACAAGTGGCAATAATAATTATTAAATTTATTAATTAATTTGATCCAAGAGGGTTTTAATATTTCACCAATGAAAATAATTTGCAAATGTAATTTCTTAAATATCAAATTCGAGAAAAAACCTTCACCACTTAAATTGATTCTAGAAATTTTAATATTTATTAATTCATAAAATCATTGGCTTTTTTCCCCCATAAATTTTCCCTTTTATTTCCATTTTTATTTATTTTATTCCTATAAATTACAATATGTATATATATATATATATAATTTAATGTTCTATCAATTCAACACGTTTTGTGAACCCCATGGGAATGGAAGACAGTCTTATGAAGAAGAAAGTGATTGTATACCAATTTCGATATGCTTTTATTTATTTTTTAATATTATCTTTTTTGCCAAAAAAATAAAATATTCATTAAATTATAATTTGTCATAACTTGGAAATTTCCTCAAAATTCACCTCTCTTTTTTATAACTCAGTTTAAATTAAAATATTCAATTAAATTAATTTGATTTAAAATTTTTAAATTTGAAAAGATAGCTTTCAAATCTTTAACAAAAATATTCAAGAAATTTCAAAAAATCAATATTTTATAACCATAGACGGATTAAAAAATCTTAATATCATATAAATAATTGTTAATTCTATCGAATTAAATAATATCATATAAATAATTGTATGAACGATTTAGTTTAATAAAATTATAAATTTCAGGCTTAAAATTAAAATAATTTAAAAATAAAAAAACTTAATTTTTAAATAATAAAAAAATTTCTAACACGTGAATGTTATATACATGATTCAATAATTTTTAATATATTGCTTAATATAATCTTATATTATAATATTCATTGATTTGATTAATATAATTAAATTATATATTTTCGTAAGAATATTTTAATGGAAAAATACAAATATAAATGTAATTATCGATGGAAAGGAATAATAATTAAAATCTATACTTTATACCTTCGATGTTTACTAATTTATAATGAATTCTCAATAATAACACTTAAAATATCTCATATTAAAACAAAAAATTTATTAAACAATTTGCATCAAAATTGCAAACTCTTAACATAATATAAAATTTAAATGAATAATACGATAATTTATAATACATGTGAAAATAACTAAATTATCTTCGATATACTTAAAAATGAAATAATTTAATAGGTATATATGGTTTAAAACATTATAATAAATTGATAAATTAATTTGATTTAAATAATAAAATAAATAGATTGAGCCATTTTGAATAGAAATAAATTATGATATGGGGAGCCACTTTTATAATAGTGCCGACCGCTTCCCATCTATGGACTTGGATTGAATTCCCAAATAAAGTTTCTATTGAAGTCCCGTTGACTAGAGATTATGAATCAAGCAAGAAACTTTGACCAAAATAATAATTCAATTCTTCAATTTATAATTCCTATTTTTGTTCTATCATTTCTATTCCACCGGCAACTTATTATTATTATTATTATTATATGAATTTTTTTGATATTTAATTAATTTTAAGCCTTATAGTTCCTTCATTTGATTTTTGGCAAAGATTGATAAAAATAGGTTATTTAACGTTTCTAAATAAATTATTCTCTCCACTAATTATTTTGTTAATATTAAATTATGATTCCAGTAATCAAACACTACAATTTTAACACAACGTCATTTGCCATTTGTTTTTTGAATGAATAATAAACTAAATACGATGTAATTTTTTTAAATCAAAAATCAGGATAATATATGTTGATATTAAATTATTATCAATATGAAATAAAGATTTAACCAATATTAAAAAATAATAAAATAAATAAATAAAATTAAAATTAAATATTTTTGATATCTTGAAAAATTAACGATATTCAATCATATATATGTTAAAAATGATAAAACTGGAAGGGGAGGAAGGAGGCGGTCATGCCAGCTCCCTTCAGCTCTTCAGCTCTGCCCCTATGTATAGATGGACGTTTTTCAATCAAAATCATCCACGACTATTAATTAAAATTTGAACATATAAATGAATTTATTTGGAAAGAGCACTTTGAATAGCATTTGTTAATTCCAACTCTGTGCCGACCCAAACTACCGCACACGCTTGGTAGGGTACTCGATGCTTATCAATAATACTCCTCTTCCTCCCCACAAGCAGCCATTTTAATGCTAACTCCGTACCATCTAACCACCCGCCCCGTCCGTCCAGGTTCATCTGGAGGCAAGTGCTTCTCATCCCCCCCCATTCATAAATTCAACGCTTTCCCCCTTCCCCTTCCCCTTCCCCTCCCCAACGACTTCTTGCACATTCATCAATCTCCATGGGAAATTCATTTTCCTTATTTTTCAAGTAATATTTTTAATAATTCTGCAACATTTTATAATATTTAAACACACGAAATCATAAAGTAATATAGTAAGATAGTTTTATGTTGATATAGATATATTCGGTATTTTTATTTTATTTACTTTGCATATAATTTTATTTTATTTTTTTTTGTTGAGATTTAGGTTTTAGTTAATTTGAGTTACTTATTATTCATCAACCCAAATCATCAAAATTTTTAATGTGTATTAAAAGTTTTATCCGTCTTTACAATCTTACTGAATATTAATAATATATTTATTTATTTATTATTTTATTTCAACAAGTTAAAAATCCATTCCTTCCCAATTTATTTTAAAATGTAAAAGATTTCTAAGTAAAAATATAATATGTTATAAAATTTTATATCTGTATAATTATACATATATAAAATGTATAAATTAAATTAAATTATTATTACTTATTTATTAATGAACACTTATAAAAAAGTATTGTCTACTTTATATTAGTTAAATGAATCTAGATAAATAAATTATAATACATATAATTATGATTACATTACATTTTTTATTACTTTATTTGATTACACTATTAATGAGTGAACTTCAATGTATATTATGTAATTTAGATGAGATATAATTAAATTATGTTTAACCAAACAGTACTTCGATGATTAAATTATGTTTAACCAAACTACGACTCATAGATTTTCTCTTGATTAGAATTTCAATTCCATGCAAAGCTGGCGCAGAAAGGCTACCAAGAAAGTGAGAATTGGTACCTTTTCTTGTAAATTAACGTTAAGATGTATCTCTGGCCTGTAGAAGAACAATAAAGAAAAATAAAGAGTAAGCCACCAGCATAAAAAAGAAGTCACCCCAAGGCATTGTTGTTGGGCTTGAAAGTTCAAGAAAAGCCTTGAGCATTTAAAACAACCCACTAAAAAAACTCGGTTCGACCTAGAGAGTTGATCGAGCTGAAATAGGTTTAGAGTATGCTAAACTCGCATCTGATGAAGGTGTGTGATCTTATGACGTGGAAGTCGCATAAAATTAAGTCTCGAATTCCTCTAAACTTGGGTAAACGCTGCACATTACTTCTAATGTTTAAACGACTGCGCTTCTTAATGGGTTTTTGTCATTAAGAGAATTGGGTTCACAATCACTAGCCGGGATTGGAGAGATCCTAGATAATAACAGCCTTAGGAACTGCACTAATTTTATGATTAATCGATCTTAAAATATCTATGTAATGTAGAGATGCTTAATGGCAACTTAATTTGTTCATTGGTTGTCCTCTTCACCATAATGAAGGCAGTGCAGGGAAACACTTGTCTTTTTCCAGACCAGAATAGATCAATTCAGGTAGATTAGTTCTTATAGGTGGATCAGAAGTCATTGTCTTCCCAATTAAATGTTTGGTTTGCTCTCATTTGGTAGAGGAAATTAAATTTGATTCTGTTTTCAAAAAATCAGCATTACCATTTATCAATGCGAATCAAAGAAAGATGTACTGATGCTTACTAGACCAGCTTCAATGTCAGAGACTCAGCAAGTCTGAAGAGCAGAAGACATTGATGTACGAGCAGTTAAACACCTTCTTAGCTATTTTAACAGTTTCAGCAAAGAGGCTGCCTGAATCACTGCTCGATAATTACAGTAATAATGAGGTCTAACATGAATTAGATGAATCACAAAATGAATTTAAATGAACAAGTAATTAGACAGATGTATCAACCTAGTGAAGCGAAATTCGCCAGAAGATGAAGATCATAGCGAACAATGGTTAAAAGGTTGAGAAGATCGATTTAGGGAGCTGCATTCATCTCTATGGCACTGGTAAATCAGCCAAAGAGCCAAACTCCAGCCCCTATTTTGCTCCATTAAAAAGGTCGAAAGAATCGAAAACTTAACAAAAAAGAAAACAAACGCGAATTAAATCTTAATCGCAATCTCGAGCCGAATCGATTTGCGTATTTCTACCCGTGTCAGGTGACGCAAAACTCAGAGACGATTGATGGCGGCCTTGCATAAACCCTAGCTAAAACTGGCGGAGGAGGGCTCTTTATATAGACATAGAAATCCAAGCGGAAGTCCTTGCTCCGCTACAAAATGACCAAATTGCCCTCCGGTTTCCCATAATTTCTTCAAGTGCAAGGTGTCAAAATTCAGAACGTAATAAAAGATAAAATAAAAAATCACGATTATGTGAAATCTATTTTTATTAAATGACATCTTATATTTAAAAATAAAAAGGAGAATTTCATGAAAAATTAGTCACTCTTAGAGATCAAAGATCAAAGATTTTATATTACTATTTAATATTTTATATCAAATAACTAATTTAAATATTATTATAATAGGCGAAATTTTGAAGGTACCAACACTTTTCCGACTATCATTAAAGTAAGGAAAACGTAATATACAAACCAGATGTCTGTACACAGATACCTACAAGTAGTATTTTCAGAAGTGAGTGAGCTAGCTAGCTCACTCGAGCTAACTCGTGTTTCAAAAATGGAGAAAACCATGAAAGAAACTTGAAAGGGATAGATTTGGAGAGTACGGGTGGCTATAGTGTGAGGTAAGTTCTTATCATGGTTGCTCCCGTTGGATCAGAAAGTAGATGCCTGACAAGAGACATTCTCAAGTCATTAGGAGCAATTACAAACATATAGAAGGCAAATAGTATGAGATCAGCCGACGACAAACTTGAACCCAGGAATCCTTGCCACATCCTGCATAAGAAAATCATTTTATTAGTTCCTGACTTGTACACATATTAATGCAGTAACTAGCAGATCAACTAGTTATCTCATTCGTGTTTGTCATATCATGTCCACGATGATATTCTATTGGATCAATCGAGCCAATGAAAAAGCTTATGCGAGCTAAATAACCTGTCACGTTGATTTTGATGATCAGAATTGTAGAACGTGTTTTAGTTAGATGGTAATCTCCAGAATATCATTCGTATGCCATGAAATTTGACTTTTATCTGAAGCACAAAATAGCTTCTTTCGTGAATAGAAGTAGTAGTTTCTCCCTTCTAACCATGACTATGTTACTGGTAAAGCACTTCCAACCATAAGTATGCCATTATTTTAGCTTTTATTATCTTACATTACCTTAATAATGCTTGCTTTACGAAGGCTTCTCTTAAACAATGTATTAAAGAGTAAGCACCTTTGACCGGTTTGGTAATGCTATCAGCCAATCCCAATTCTGTGGTGTCAAGTTCTTGTGGTGATCGTGAAAGTTTGGTGTAATATATTCATCCTCCAATTAACCTCAAATGAATCTAAATTTGATACATCACAAAGAGTCTCCAAAAGTAATTTTCGTATCAGGGTTTAAAGGAAAGCTTAGCAATTTAGGTGCAGAATCTTATGCTTATGAACTAGCAAGAACCTAGAAAGTTGATTGAGCTGAAATGGCTTTAGAAGATGCTAAACCAGCATCAGAAGATGCTAAACCATTATCTGATGAAGGTGTGATTTTATGACATGGAAGTCACATAAGATTAGTTTTCTAGTATTCCAACGAACTAAGATTAAGTAGGCTTTCCAGAATTCCCATTCGAATATTAATGAAAGCTTATGCATACCAATATTTAATAACTAATGAAAACATAATCTGTAAAAAGATTGAAAAAAAATGGAAGAATAAAGGTAAAGAGAAGTTGAACCATACCAACTGGGTAAGTGGAAAAAGGTGCGGAAAAAGATTCTGATGCCCTCAATATCCAGTTGTATTATAAGCGCTAGTCCAAAGAGAAAAAATGCCCTTTGACGTTTCCTTTCTTGTGGCCAAAGCGCATTCCAGGCTGAGATAAGCAGTGTGTTCATCAGAAAATAAGTTATCAATTTTTCAAACCAAAATTTTTGAGTTTTGAACAACGAAATAAAAGTTGCTTCAGGTTTTTAAGTTTATCTTTTTGTGGTTCAATTTTTATACTGAAAATTCTAAATTTTAGAAAATGAATCAAATTGATCAAGTCGAATTTTATTGGTTTAGTTTTTGAGTCTGATTCAGTTTTGCTGACTCCTATTTACAAATATGTCCACACTAAACATACCTTGCATTGAGATTGCATTACTTCTTTTACCAGTAAGCTTGCCCTTAGATTGATCTTGTTTCAATATACTTGCAATCACAGAAGCATAATTTGGGGCCTCCGACAATGATCTAACCACAGAATAGCCTGTTTCAAACAGCAAAAGAGGAAACTTACATCAAATGGAATTTCTTCAACAGAAGATAATATATCTCTCCTTTTTTTTACCTGTAGCGGGATGAACCATGCTTGCAGCTGCACCAAATGCAAGGTTCTTCTGCTCAGTGTTAGGCAACGAACCACCAACTGGAATATAAGACCATTCCTGAATAAAGAATTGGGAAATTTCTTAGGTGTTAAAAATACATAATATTTCACGAAAAATCCTTGTTTAAATCTGATTTATATTCCCCAACATGGATCAAGCCGGTCAATAGAATACATATAAGAAAATAATTTTAATTTTAATTTTAATGAAAGTTGAAAATCACTAAAGCTGATTTGTATTGTATTTGTTTTGTTGATTCATATATGGACATATGGATTATAGTCTAGGCAAATATTTCCCATTTTGCAATACATAAGAAAGAGAATTTTGCTAATCTTAAAGCGCCCAAAAGTGTTCCTGGTACATCTAAACGTAGTTGTTAAGTTACGAGTCCATCATCTTGCAGGTGGCAGAACTGGAAGGTTGTTGCCATTGCGCAATAATAAGACTTCTGTTAAGTAATAAATGGTAACAATTGTTGGTTCCATAACTATGTTGAGAAGCATACCAAGAATTAAGATAAACCTCTTAATTACATGTATTCAAATATAATCCAAGTTATTATCAGAGGTTATAAAAATTCGCAGGAAGCAACTGGGCCTATTGTATGTGCCAATTGTCTATGATAGGAATCATAATGAATTGCTAAACACGAAAAATGGATGAGATTAAATTGTCAGGTAGAGTTTGTAACAAAGATACAATCTGTCACGACATAAAGCCTTGTTTTGATTGCCTTTTGTAAAAGGAAGAGAAGTTTGATTTTGGGATTAAGTTAAAAATTTTGAAAATAATAAATACAATAATAAAACAGTCTTAAGCAAGAGAAAAACAATGCGTAGATATAAGTTTCTTCTTAGGTTTGCTTATGAAGATTACCTCTTCATATGTTTTTAAAATGCGGATTCCCATTGTCTCCAACCTTGCCATAAGTTTCTTCTTTAACAAATCGAAAGGCATTGCATCTTTGGAGGCCAAACAAGTTTCCTGCAATGCATTATAATTTAATGCGTCAAATTGATTGTTCTGATTATAATTAGAGGTGAGCAAAACTGAACCAACCAAAAAATAAGTTTAAATAAAAAAAATAAATTGAATCAACCCACTTCAGTTCAGCTGGATTTTCAAAATTAAAAAATTTTGGTTAGAAAAAATCAAAAACCAAACCAGATGCTTACCCTTGATTATAATTGCATTTCAGATAACAAATATAATTGGGCATACCTCAAAGAAAACTCTAGTTGATGACATAGGCATAGCATAAAGAAATGTCGGGTATTGAGCTTCTAAGCAAGATACTTTTTCTTTAATGTAGTCTCTGTAATCCATGAAGACCATCAGATTAGGATCGTAAGGATTGTTTTCCACCTGGAATTTCGAAAGAAAGGTGATAGTGTCACGTTAATATTGCATCTCCAGAATGTTCATCGGACTATATATATATATATAATGAGAGCAATTGCACAATGGAACCATAAAATTGTCTGCTGTATTAATATTTATCCATTTTGACTCAACTACGAATAAATTGCTATATTTCAATAAATTTATCCAAAAGGGGAAAAAATAAAGTCATGTTGATCATCATTTAATAACAACCTTAATGAAAAGAATAAGACAATCTGATATAGCCTCCAACATAAAAGAAACAGAAAGGAAAAGGACAAAATTAGGAAAACAGAGAACTGTAAAATAAGCTGCAATATGTACAACGTTGGATACAGATTTTGACCCGGAAACCACATGATAAACTTCCCAAATCATGCTGGAATCCGAATATATATCAAACCAAACTCAAAATTCAATAAGCAACCAAGAATAAGAAGAATAGTACTTAAATTAATTTACAGTATAGAATCACATTGTCAATAGACCACCTTAAGAATAAAATATAGGAATAGACAAAAATCACTTGCAAATGAATCAGATTGTGTTTCATACCTCAACCTCCAGTCCATAAGCTGTTTGGACCGAAACTCGTGGACCTCCCACTTCATACTGCAATAATTTCCCTGCAGCTGCTCCAGATGCAACAGTAGCAAGCCTATAATAATCCATCAAAGCTTTAAATGGAATTGCGAAACTAAAGAACAAATTTAAACATACTATCATGAAAGATTGAGCTAAAATTTACAGTTACATATTCTCTTACCTGCAGGAAACAACAATATCATGTTCGCAAGCAACAAGACTATGACCATCAGCAGCTTCAATAATTCTTTCCACTTTTGAGCTAAGATATGAAACACCTGACTCGACACACCTAGAATATTATATACAAACATAAAAGACCACATTTCAACAGCCAAATGTCACAAAATCAATACAACTCAGATCCACTCAACTATGCCTTGATCCCGTTTAATAATATTACAGAGAAATAACAATAATAATATAAAGTAAACCATGTTGCCAAGCGTACCTTCTTAATAACTCTTCGTGAAGCAAATGCCTACTAACTCGACCATAAGCACGACCAATCAAAACAGGATCATCATCATCATCAAGATACACTATAGTGTCCCGCCATACATGCTCGATACATCCTTCCAGTCCAAGATCTATGGCACCAAATAAAAAAATTTCTTTAAACCAGTAGAATCCACAACGCAACGATGAACTCTAGAGGGCTAAATTAGTCAAGCCATCATCAGCATCATGATTCATTCGACAAACGGGCTAAACTCGAACTACAGAACAGGGGATTCTTTTAGACAAGTGAGTTGATTTTCACAATGATATAATTTATATTGTTATAGTTATATAAAATATATAAATACTATGATTTTAATTGCCCATCGATGTACAATCATAAATCTAATAGCAAACCATTTACTTTGTAATTTCTATTTATTAAAATATATACATACACACACAAACACATACCTTTAAATTCATCTTCCCAAACACCATAGTTATTAGTGAAAGGAAGATCAGGGCCAATAAGACCAACGTTTAATCCTAACTTAGCTGATTCAGCAGCAAGAGCTAATCCAGCTGGGCCACACCCAATCACCACCAAATCCAACAGATCTTCTTCTCCAGTTCCAACAGGTATAGGCCGCAACTGCATCGTTAAACATTATTTTTAACTTAACCATTTCACTACCTAATTACAATTTCTTGTAAATAATCAACTTCTCTGTTTAAAAAAAAAAAAAAGGAAAAGAGTAATTATAAATTCAATATATCAACCTTGTAATGAAGTGTTTGCACTTTCATTTTTCTCACATCAATCAGGTGTTTTGGTTATATTGTTGTGGTTAAAATGCTCGTTAAATTGAATTTTCACATGTTAAAACTATAATTAACTATTCTTATCATTGAATGATTCTGATCAATATACTTTAAGAAACATAAGCTGGAAATTTATATATATATGATAAAATGTAGACAAATTTGAGAAGTTGGGACATTAAACTATAAAATTTCCAAAATAAATAAAAATAACCTTATCAGCAAGTTTGGATTGTTTGTCCATGGCTTTGTTTTGCTGCATTTGAACGAAAACAAGCTCAGAACCTCCAGCTTTTACATAATCTTCTTCATCGGCGAATTCTTCTGGTTTAATAACGACGCAACTATCACTTCCTGTGCTACTTGCTCTCACTTTATACAGTAAGCGACACCGTTTTGTTTGAAAACCACAGAGTTTGCTATCTCTTCTCGATATTCTCCTTCTTGATCTTCCAGCAGAAGGACAAGCAAAAACCGCCATTGCTGTAAAATTTCGAGCTCCTAAACAATCCATTTTCTCTCTTTTTTAGCAATTATTTTCACGATTTGCTTCTGCTTCGGAAGATATTTATGTTGAAACTGAAAAGAAAAGAAAGGAGAAAATGACAATCATGGAGAAAATTTGAGGGAGAAAAATGGAAAGAAAAGAAAACAGAAATTTTCTCTGCTTCATACTGAACTTCTCTTCTTAGTCTTAGCTTGGAGATAGAACTGATGCTGAGGTGGACAACTGTCATCTTGAAGGTGACACGTGGATGGTTTGTATTCGTTGCGTAAGCTGAAAATAAACCCGATTCATAATCAAGAAAGGCTGCTTAAAATTCCCACTATAGTCCCTCAATTTTTAAATATTACCTTTTCGTCCGGTCTAACCTTTGTGATTAAAAGGAAGGGAAATTTTTGAAATTCCCTTAGGGTAATATTTTTTTTAAGTTTGTCAATTGTTTTTTTTTCTTATAAAAATACCAATTTTTACAATATTAATTTATCATGATAAATTGAAAAATATCATGAGATTTTTTAAATCAAATAACTTTTTTATCAAATAAAATTACATATCATAATTTAAAAACATGAAAAATATCAACAAAAAACCTCA
>CANYBF012161285.1:0-12228 GCA_948192965.1 Dalechampia spathulata
TATTAATTCTTATTCTAATAACTTCCACAACATAAATAAATAAATATATATATATATATAGATACCTCTACGATATATTAATTATAAACTTATTTATTAAACATAAAGGCTTCTAACTTATAAATAATAATTCTATAAATAATAATTCTTAATCACAACATATTAAATTATTATTACTTCATTTCTAAGAAAACTTCTCAATTTTTACTCGCCTATATCATCAATATTTTATTTTAACGTCAAAAATAATTTTTATTTTAAAATTTTCAAAATTCACATATGTCTAGATAAAGTTAACGTGAGCACAAAAGTCAAAACCGTTTATTAAAATTCAAAGTAGATAACTCTGAGATGAAGTTTGAGTACCGTTTTTCATCAAGTTAGGGGTTTGCGTCAGAAAATGAAATACCCATTTTTCAAGCTTAAATTGTATTTCTAATTATCATACTCACTATTCCATACCATAATCACATTATGAACCTAAGAATTTCATCATGACATTAATTTATAAATGCATAGAAGTTCACACAATGCAGGATGTGACAATTTAACTATAAAATAACACTTAAGAAACTTATTAAATGCATGTAAAATCCATCTAAATAAAGCTAATTCCTAAGCTATATGAAATATCATGAGAATTATGCAAAACATGTATGAAAATGTATAAAATTATGCTAAGTATATAATATATGAATATGATGCATGAGAATATGAATAATGCATGAAATACTATATTATATGCTTATGTTTGAAGGGAAAAATATGAAAACAATGTTTAAAAGGACCTTATATTAAGGGGAAAAATATAGGTAAAAATCATGGTTATCATTCCCGTACTCATACCAACAACAATTTTAATAAAAATAATATGATGATATTTCTTTTATAATAAATTAACAATTTTAATAAAAATAATATAATGATAATTCTTTTATAATAAATTAAAATTACTTTTGAGTTTAATAATTTCATAAAAAATTATACTTTTTAACTACCATTGAAATTTCTAACATTTCATTCCACCAAAGTTTGAGCGGTGGTCACTCCATCATATCATGGACAAGTCATACCTTTCATCCGAACATGAGAATTACTGAAACCAAAGACAGCGCTTCCCTTTCCATGATAATCCCGCGCTTATTTGAATACGAACCAAATTCGAGCGCACAAAAGAACCCTAACCCTTGCAATTCCAATTGTCCAAATCTTTTCTCTTCACGAAAATTTTAAACAAAATGTCAACTCCAATAATTCTCTCTGATGATGATGAGGAAAAGAGTGTTTCGAAAAAGCATAGAGTCAATAGTCCTACTCTCATTTCCCCTACTATCCTTGTCCTGGACGATGATCCTACCCCACAGAAGCATCCGTTCCCCGCCGCTGCCACCTCATCTTCCTCTTTTGTCCCTGAAACTCCAACCTCTGATCTCTCTATTGTTCAATGCACATCCTCCCCTTCTCGATGTCCCCGTTCTTGGGCTTCTAATTTTGAATCCAAGATTTCAGGTATTCCTTGTTTATTTCCATCTGGTTCCTGTTAAATTTACTTGAAATGATGTCAAATGGTTCCTAAATTAGGGTTTGGAGGTTTTCCTTTTAAGTTGGATCTTAAGTTGAATGAGTTGCTTAATCGGTTTTTATTATTAGCTTCCATTTGTTTATTTATTTTAATTTTAAGCTTTTTGGCTTTTTTTTTGCATTTTATTTTTATTTATTAGGGATCGGTTAGTATTAGATTTTATGCTTATAATTTCTAAGGGTTTCAACTGTAAGTATTACAAATCAATAAATTTAATTCAGTTGTCCATTTAGAAGCATTAATAATTTTACATTTTTTCCCGGTGGAAGAATGACATTTGATTTTTTTTTTTTCAAAATTTCTTTATGAGATCAAAGTTAGTTCCAAATAGATAGTTTTGCGGTTATGCTTGGATGGAAACAATTACAATCATATCATCATTATTTCATTGATTCAAAGTTCTTTCATTTTTTCTTCACCCAAAAGGAAGCTGTGGGTTTGTATTTCTGGAATCTGAAAGTGATGAGTCAGAGGGTGCCTTTGCAACGGATAAGAGGAAAAAGGACGAAATAATGGACAATAGTAATGACCAGACAGAGAAGATATGGTGGAGTGAAACATTTAATGACACTATTGATTCGCTTGGTACAGTAGTATTGATTAAATCTTATATTTTTTTTTATTATTGTTATTATTATTATTATTGTTATTATTATTATTATTATTACTATTATTATTACTATTGTTATTGTGATTTTTTCCCGCTTTCAGTTCTTTAATTGCAAAACAGAGAAACTGAAATGCATGGTATTCATTTTATATTATGTCAACTGAGTTTAGAACATTTTGGTTATTAGGTGATGGTAATCTACCCTATATATCTTCAGACCATTCTTCACAACCACTTTTTTGGCAGGATGACATCAATCAGGTAAGTCCGCATCAGGATAGTCTTTGACCATAAAAATTCTAGTTTCCAGCTCATTAGTGCGCAATAACTATGCCTCATAGGAAAGGAAATGCTATTCAGCTAAACTTGATTAATTGAGTTTGACTATATTCATTCTTTTCTCCTCTTAGTATGGTTTTTGGAAATATCTTTGAAAAACTGTTAGGCTGTTAAAATGGGATGAATGACTCTTACTCCACCTTCATTTATGTAGGCCTTGTGCTGTCATCTCTTGATTTACCATAATGCTATCGGTTTTCCAAATTTATGTATTAATTGCCTACAAAACACTTGGCTAAATTGTTCCAATGTTCTTGTTATTGATTTATCTTCGACCAAGATCACTTAACACCCTCAATATGAATTTTAGCTTGTGAAAAGTAAAATTTGCCTAAAGTTAATTGCAATCTTGTACGTTCCTGTGCATATCTTTATTTCACATTTCAATGTTATGGTTATTGCACTTACAATTTCGAAAACATCAAGTCAAGGTATTTGGAATGAGTGCTTTGAAGTAATTCTACTTCATCAAAACTAAATGTTGCTGAACTTTCAGTGTATATGTATTCCATTTGGATTCTACTTTGTCACTGTTACTTAACTGGTGGGTCCTTTTCTTAAGATGATTAAAAAGGACTCCTTCAATGAAGGTAAGATCATACTGGTGTAAAATATCTGTTTCTACGAAATAGCTGCTGTGAGTTTCGTTTGCATGCTTATGGACTTTGTTAATTAGAGAAAGTTTTTTTTTATTTCTAGTGACTATTGAATTTACATGAATAGCATTCATATTTTACTGTTTAATGGTATTGAATCAGGTGAATGATGACCCTGATAAAGAAAATTGCAGTGTAGAGCGTATCAATAATAATGTAAAACAGAAAGGAAGCAATGTTTTTTCTGACAAGAATTGTCCTGCAAACAGAGAGATGGGGAAGAAGTTGTCAAAAGAGGAAAGAATTCGCCTTCTAGAAGGAAAAAAGCAAAAGAAAGAAGTAGGCTTTTACTTGTGGTATAAAACTTTTATTGCAAAGTCACTTGATACTTAAAATTAGCTACCATGGATCTGGTTTACAGGAAGAGAAGTTGCAAAAAGCAGCTCTCAAGGCTCAAGCTGCAGAGTTAAAAAAATGGGAGAAGGAGAAACAAAAGTGGGAAAAAGGGAAATTTGCCTCAAAGTCAATTGTTGCTTGCTTGGACATTAAACTAGTTGAACAGGGATCAATTGGAGGTGAGGTTTCATGGAAAATGACTACTGATATATTAATATTGATTGAGAATCAATACAAAAGTGAACAAAAGAAGTAAATGGAAGAAAATAAAGATGAAATCAACCTCTAACAAGATTAAATTCCTTCAGGTACTCCATAGGAGTAGTCTGCCCAGCTCCAAGCTGATAAACCTGATTCGAATGATTAGAAAAGCATCCTTTTCATGTGTTCATTTTCATCTATATTAGTAGAATGTTGTAACTGTCTTGGACAAGTATCCTTTCTTGATCCATCCATTTAATCATCTCTTTATCATTTATTATTTTCTGGAGCAATCTATTTCCCTTCCTATCATTTTTCATTTTGAATATTTCTTCTAGTATCTTTCTCATTAGAACTCTTATTATAGTATTTGGTTCTCGCTTCTTGCTACTTTATTAGCACAGGACATTTGCTTACCAGGTTATCAGAAAAAGGCCTTTCATACCGCTTAACATCAAATCCGATTGAAAAATCTATTGTGTGGACCATGAGTGTCCCAGAACATATTTCTCAGGTAATTTTTCTTCGGTAGATTTTGTAAATACTTGTTATTACATAAATTCATAGAAAATGTGATCTTTTCTCAGTTCTCTTTTTGTGTTTAAAGGCATTTTTCACTTTGTATTTTGACTTTTGAATTACTTAAGAAGGGTGCCTACTTCCTGGTATTGTGTTTTAAAGTCTGGTTTGTTTTTCTCTGAATTTATTACAGCTTTCTCCTAAAGGAACTGAGGTTCAGTATGTGTTAATTGTATTTGAGGCTGAGGAATTCTGTAAGCTTGTCATAAATGAATCACTTTTGGATCATGTTTCAAGAGTTCAAAGTTGTTATCCATCGTATAGAGTTTGCTATCTCACAAATAGGCTAATGGCTTATATCAATAGAAGGTAATGAATAGCCAATTCTTCCTGTACAAGATTTACCCATTTTGACCTTGTTTTTGTTGGTTAGTTGTTTTTATCAATTAGGTCATGTGGTTTCAGCTAACAAACACCTTTTCCTCCTTTATTTTTTGAACATCTTTTCCTCCTTTATTTTTCTAACGTAGTACAGTTTGTATTCTGCTTATTTGAGAAACAAAGTAGTATGTTTTAATGAGTTTAGCATTAGAATTTTTGCTCTTTTGTTCTTGATTAGCCTTGATTTGAGCTATTTGTCCAGGAGTGAAAAGACTTATTTGTGATTATTTATGCTATGAATACTTGTATTCTTATATATTGTAGTGTAGTTGTTCATGCTAGTCAGCATATATATGTACTTTCATTTTTCTGGAAGCCAGCTTAGCGAAGATTCTTCGTATTCCATGGAACATCGTAGTCCATGTTGACATTATCAAAGTTTGGTGTGGTCTTGTTCGTGCACCAGTTTCTACTCTGTTCTCATGCACATTTGTTGTCCACTAGACATATATCTTTGGGAACCTTACTTTATAACTACAGGGAACATTTACTTTCTACGAGTGTTTTTTGTTATCTTTTGGTGTATTTATACTTGGAAATTGTTATTTTATGAATTGAAACATGGATATTTGCAATATTTAGGGAAAAGGAGCAGTACAAGAGCCCAGAAAATGCTAATAATTGGAGATGTCCACCTATTGAAGAGGTCAAACTAACCACTTAAAATTCAGAGGATACTAACTTTTTTAATGTACAGTGCACAGATTTGTGTCTGAAGATGATGAATATATTTTTTTCTTTTTGTGAATCTGAACTTGTTTCCTGCAGGTATTGGCAAAATTAACAACTTATTTTGTCAGGGTACATTATAGACATTGTACAGATGAAGCAGAGCTTGCTGAACATGTTGTTGGTTTGACATGCAGCCTGGCATCTTGCCAATTCAGGTTCTAAATATCTCTAATTTCACCTAATCATGTTGTCTTGTCCCAAATGTCTTCTAAGTTGGCATCATCACCGCATCTATCTTATGCTGCATAATTTCAGTCTCCCACACGATTCTTTGTATTTCTAAAACATCTTCTGTGTCTGTTAATTGCAGAAATAAATTAACACGACTATCTGTAAATGCTAATGGGTCTCTTATCCCGAAGGACTCTGTTGACAAGAATTTGATAAAAAAGAGCACATGGTGAGTTATTTCCTACTATATTTTTGCAGTGGACTTGTAGATGTTCTACATTATAATGGCAGTTGAATGCTGGTCATAGTTATCATGTTATTTTCCCATCACCTCAATTTATTTTGAGTTGAACAATAGCAGTAAGGATATATTCCTCATTTTTGCTTTCTATCTGTTATGAAAGTTATATTATGTTGGATAATATAATTCCTTGTGGAAAAGTTTTGTCAAAGTTCAGTGACATGTCGGGATTGAATACTTACCAATTAGTTTTGTGCAAAATGGGATACAGTCCATTTATGTGGCTCGTGGTTGTGAGTTTGACCTAACAATACTTGTTCTGATGTATGCAGCAATTTTGACATGGTAGCAGATAAATGGAATAAACGAACAAAAAAATTTGGATGTGTCCTTGAAGAGATTTAGCATTGAATTAGCTTCTCATATATAGTTTTTCTTTTCTTAGTTAAGTGTCTCTGACAATTTGAAAGCATAAGAAACATGACCTCATTATTGGACAAATTTATGACTTGAGGATTATACAAAAGCATATGCATGATCATTTAAGGGCCTTTTTTTTTTCAAAATACCAGACATAGAAAGGGGAGAAGCTGGTGGTGTTTTAAATAATTGTCTAAATATACATTACCAAAGATGATCACTTTTTTGTTACAGAAACACATTATTCCTGGTGAATTTTCCTAGGATATGAATCCATTCATGATATAGAGCCTGATTCATAATCATATCTAGGAAATATAACAGATTCTGAAATTGTAGGTGGAATCAATTTTGCCTTTTTTATCTTTCACAGTGCACTGCCCATGTGATTTTGATTTCTTGATTCAGGTTGAAAGCATTGGTAGCTATTCCAAAGGTGCAGCCGCGATTTGCTGTTGCTATATGGAAGAAATATCCTACCATGAAATCTCTTCTACATGTTTACATGGACCCTAGTAAGTCGGTAAGGATGAGCAGAATGTCTATATATCTGATTGATGATGACATTGCATGTGGCCTTAGTATGACCCTTTTAATCTCCTAATATTGCATTTTTAGATACATTTACTGAGAACCATGTATGCTTTGGGGTTCTTTTTTTCCAAATTATCAGTTATTTTTGAAATTTCTAGTTTTAGCCTCACGTATGACATTGATAACAAATTTGAACAGCTGGGTGATTGAGTACTTTATTTTCCAAATTTTATTTCTTACTTTCGAACTTTTATATAATAGTTTAAATATTTTATTGAAAGGAAAAATGTAATATTTCATACCTACCTGCATAAAGAAGTGAAAGTAAATCTGTTCCTTTGGCTGATCAATATGGTTAAGCTGGGTTTGTTGATATGTATGGGCTAAAATTGTTGCCAATGTCACGGGTTAGAATAAATTTAACAAAATTAGTGGAGCGGTTAAAATTGAGAGCATGGACCTTGTCTAATTTAAGTGTATGCTGCCGCCGTTCAGGGATTGGAGTGGATCAATTTGATTTTGGGATTATGCGCATTATAGTATACATTTCCACATGAAGCCGAGTTGATGCTGCAATGCCATCGGCATCCTCTTATACAATGATCCTCTAGAAATTACCTTAGCATTCAGCTTTGTTCATCTGAATACATCAGATATTCACTTCTGAAAATTTGTGAGGCTAACGTTAAGAGGCAGTTTGTGCAAGTCCCTTTAATTTCTTGAACTCTAATTTCATTTTTAGCCGATAACAATTCAATTACTTACCTTATCATTGGATGAGCGCTTGTAGAAGTTTATGTTATATGAGCACCTACCTATGTAGTGACTGGTAACTTTAGCGTTGCTACAAATGCTCCCTAGAGAAAATATTTTAGTTTGATGCTTTCTTGAGAGAGGCCTTGAAATCCTGGAAATCCAGCTTGAAGTTATATGTTCTAAGCATAATGCAGTAGCTTTTTTCGTCCATAATACTTCCTCTATTTTTTGTCAAGTGTTAAGAAGAAATATTTTTGTTTCATTTAAAGTATTTATGATTTCAAGATAATATAGATTATCTTTTTCCAATTTTACCCTTGCATTTATTTTTCATTTTCTCATTTCTTTCCTCAATCTTTTATCAGCCTTCCATCTCTTAATTAAATACTAATTAAGGATAATTTAGTCAATAGAAATTATTTTTATTAAAATTAGAACTTTTTAATCATTTTTTCAATTCTTCTGCATCAATGATAAAAAAACACTTGACATGAATTGGAGGAGCATGTTTCAGCATCTTACTGCAAATCTGGTTTCTGCTCAGAGTTTGAAAAATGTGATCATTAAATTCGTTTTTGGTTCTCTTTCGTTTCTTTTTCGTTTTGTAACATAGTTTGTCTAACATGAAATGGTAGGTGCATGAAAAGGAATTTCTGCTTGAGAACTTGATCACAGAAGGTTTAACTGGTGGTGAAAGAAGATTAGGTCGGATTTGTTCAAAGCGAATCTACAGAATTCTTATGGCTCAGAGTGGAAATATTGAAACTGATGATATTGAGGAGGGAGCTGATTTTTTCACTCATCAACAATCTTGAATAACTTAATCACTTTATTTTTGGTGATCAAATTCTAGAGTAGAAGATTGCGTTCATCATGTTTATGGTGGGATGATTTCTTTGGGAAGAGAGCTGTTTGCTCATAGGATAGCATGATATTACTGAAATTCTAGGTGGAATTCTCATCCCGATAGAAGTGGCATAAGAATTGACGTGCGTCCTCCCTCTTTAAACAACGTCATCAGCGAGTATCAAGGTATGTTGATAAAAAGATGTGCATCTAATCAATCACCAGAGAATATTATGTGAGTTTATGACCTCTAGCATCCTGATATTCACATTAGAGGGATCTGTAAGTGAAAGTAAAGGATGTGTCCACTTTCACATCCTTGCTATTTGTTTATTCTAACATTACAACAGCCTCTTTTTATGCTTGTGGTAAACAGCCTCTTTTTATGCTTGTGGTAGAGTATGCACGTAGAAATCAAGTAGTTAGTGGATTGACAACCTTTGGAGAAGTAATTGCAGGCGTCTGCATCACTCGTGCAGTTATTTTCTATTTCATTGTGTGATTTATGGGTTTTCTTGGAACTTGAACAATGGAAAGATGATTTTCTTTTGTGATTTGCCTCTTGTTTGGAGATGCAATGCCGTATGGAGTGGAAATGGAACATGGAGTGATTATCAATCACTTCAAGCTTTTACATCTATTGACTTGATTAGAAATAGCATTCGAGTGCATGCGCCATGCTAGAAATGTGGTTTCCATATCAGTGTCTAGTAAAAATCTGAAGAAACCAATGCCGTAGAGCCCCATTCTTTGGCAGAAAAAAAGGATGTGATTTTAGTCGTTCGTTGAAAGAGCCAAAATTTGCTTACTTCTAAAACTGAAGGCTAAAGATAAGCTCAACAACAGTTGTGCTCTGTAAGGGTGCCATCCGAAGCTTAATGCTTCGGTTGGACACAATTACCACATTCTGTAAAATTATTGGCAGTGTTTCTTTAACAGTTGTGGAATGGGCTATATCAGAGAATTTATGGGTAAGATTGTTTTTTCCGTTGGTTTCGACAATTCAATGATATGTTATTTGCTTAAATCCTTAATGGTGTGCGGAAGGTCCCCACCACCATGGGAGTTGGAAGGGCAACTAGAAGCACAAGTGGTGGAATGTCGGCATCTCTCTTAAAACAGGTTAGAGGGCACCATTTCTTTGATTGCAACTTGTTTCAGCAACCATTGGTGTTGTCTTTGTTGTGGGAATGTTACTAAGTGGAAGGCTTTGTCTCGTCCGCATATTGTGCAAGACAAACCTCAAAGAATGCTCTTGCCTTGTTTATCACCTTTGCCCTTTTCCGTGGTAAAGGTCAAGATCAAGATCAAGATAAGTTTTCTTAATTTAATTTAGCTTGAATCCATTAGGTAGTTTTGTTGGAATATGAAATTAGGGACGAGTCATACTTTATTTATTTCATGAAATTTTAAAATCTTTTACATGGCTCATCAAAGGCGACATGTTTCCAGTCATTGCGAAATTCTTTCACTCGTTTTTAAATTATTTTTATGGCCACAAAAATTAGATTTAATTTATAGAAAAGTTATCAAAAATAACTGTATGGTTTGGTATTTTAATATTTCAATGCTACTAATATTTTAACATAAAAATAATCTTATGCAATAATGAATTTATACCTAGTACTTAATAATTACATCATTGATATTTATAGTATATTATTAAATATAATTATCTATGTTTAAAACATTTACCATTTGGCAAATGTTATTTTTTCTAAATCATTTTAAAAATAATGTTAGCTTAGTCTTTTATTTAAATTTTTATCATTTAAAATTATGTAATTATTAATATATTTTTTAAAATTTTTTTATTATATAATTTTTCTTTATTTTCTTTTCAAACTTTTTGATCCTTTTTTCTTTTTCATGGATTTTTTCTTTTTCTGTTTTTCGAGTTCTGCTTTTCTTTTTTTTTTTCTTGTTTTTACATTCCTTTTTTTCTTTTATTATTATTATTATTATTATTATTATTATTATTATTATTATTATTATTATTATTCCTCTAGACGCTTATTATTATTATTCATTATTCATTTATTAATTTTTTTCGTAATATATATGATATATATATATTTAGTAATATACATAAGTAAATATAATTGTATTTATTTTATCAATGTGTATATACATAATATTTATTTATTGATATATATAATGTGTTAAATAAATATAAATGATAGTATATATTTACATATATTTAGATCAAACTGAAATTGAATAGATAATAATATATATAATAAAAAATATAAAAAAATTAAAAAATATAATTAAATTACATGATAATTAAAAAATTTTAATGAAAAAATTAAATTAGAAAAATGTAAAAAGAAAAAAAAAAGAAGGGAATCACGAGGTTAGGAAATTTTAGGTTCTTTTTAATTTAATGTTTTTCCAATGTTTTAAAATTTTTCATTATGGTTGACAATTATTTAAAATCAATTTGATTTATAATAAAATTTAAAATTATCCTACCTAAAAATGATATTTATCTGATTACCTATTTTTTTAAATTTATCATTTAACATTTAATATTTTACGTAGCATCAAGTAGTTATCTAATATTTATCTGATTACCTTTCGTCTTAGCTGCTTAAAAATCAAATTGTTTTTCACATCAGTACTTTCTCGTTAGGGTTGAACATTGGATTAGTTGATAACTAAATTAAATTAAATTGAAATTTTTAAATTTTAAAATTAAGCTGAATTGATATTTAATTTGTTTTAAAATTTTTGAATTGAACCATGTAGGATGTTGATTTGATTTTTTATATTATTTTTTTAATTATTTTAATTTTCAAATTAAAATATTTAATTTTTCTTAAAATAAAATAAATTAAATATTTTAAAATTTAAAACTTTCAAATTAAAGTTCAATTTACTCACCTTTACTTTTTGTACACTGTCACGTCTTCTGGCTGCGTAACATGCTTCCGTCAAATGATTACCAATTCCCATTAAGAAAATTAATAATCATCCAACAAGAGATTCCATACATTCTTAATTAGTGCGGAAAAATTTTTTTTTTTTTTTAATAACAAATTTATATCATTTAGATTCTTGGGTTTATAAACATTCCTTATTTCATATAAACCATATTTAGCATCATATTTATTCACACATTATTACAAGTTTATAATATATCCATGTTTGATGTACTGTCAAAGTACTTATTTAAAAACTTGCACGATTATAATCTTTAAGAAGTCTATAAGATAAATTACCACACGGAAGTAGATGGTCCTGCTGCTGCCACTAAAGTTTCTTTTCCGCGGCTTTGTTAGTTCCTGCGTTTATCAATGGACAAACGTTGAGTATAAAACTCAGTGGTGCTAGTTATAACATTTAATACACTCCAACAAAATATATGATTTAAACAAATTAATTATGTAATCTATGCATGAATCATAAATTAAGACTGTCTTAAATTTTATCGCATAGAAATTTCATATAAAAATGATTTTATTATTTAAATCATGAATTATACTAGATGGCAATATCAGACTTCATGAATAGTGCATATAATTGAGAATGTATTCATGCTATGCATTCTCCTTCTTATTCTTTGAATCACGTTATTCATATGCGCATTCTCTGGGCTTATATCATCACTGTGATATCATAAATATGAACTCATTTCTTTTCCATATAACTGTATAAATATTATTATCCAACGATAACATATTTATTAAATTCCCGTAGGATTAACATTTTGCCCAGTAATAATCATTTAACTCTTTTCATATATCATTTTCCTTTCTTTTCACCTTATTTCACCATGTCATGTCATGTTATGATTTATGTAAAATGCCATATAATTATAAAATGTATGATGCTTAATTCT
>CANYBF012161372.1:0-14422 GCA_948192965.1 Dalechampia spathulata
TATTTAGTACCTTCAAACATCAAACCATGACAATTGCCTAAACAAACAAGGAAACTGAGTAGAGATGGATAAACCATAAATCCTCGTGGGATCGATATCATACTATGATAACCTGTATACTTGCAGCTAAGTAGGACTCAAAACTACTATCGCAAACAAGCGATCAAGAATCTTATTGTACCCAAAAAAACCCATCAGCAAAAGAATACATAGCACTAGCAGCTACACCATCGACCAGTACATTGATATGAGATAAAGGAAAGTCATCCTTTAGGCATGTCTTATGCAAATCCCTATAGTCTATACAGACCTTGACCCTACTATCTTTCTTGGGAACTAAAACCATAATGGACGACCATTTGAGATAGTCAAACACTTCGAGGAACTCGGCATCCAACTACTTCCAGATATCCTCCTTAATCTTCTGAGCCCATTTTGGTTGAAGCTGACATAGCTTCTGCTTAACTGGCTTGAACTCAGGTCTGATTAGAATTCTATGTTTTGTTATAGTTTTTTCAACAGGCAGCATGTCTTCATATCCTAGAGCAAAGGCTTTTATATGTTTTCTCAACAGTCTGATGATTTATATTCTCTTATCAAGGGTTAAGTCAAATACAATCTAGAGAGGACAAGTTCTATAATCTATGCCAATATTAATAGTTTCTATGCATGATATGCTAATATCAAAATGCTCATATTTATGCACAATACCATCAGAATACATATCATAAATATAAGCAAAACTACTCTTCATTGCATTAAATTTTGAAAGGATTACATCATCATTAAAAAGTACAAAGATAGAGACATCATCATCATCATACATAAGCTCATCAAAAGTATTATCTAATAAGGTAGCAATGTCCTTATAGACCTTCTAAAGAACCAGATCTACCATATCCAAACTATATAGCTTGGACTCTAGCATAACAACTGTAGTAGATTCTAGCTTAAGGCAACCAATGGTGAGATTAGCGACATCATCAAAGATCTAGAAGTCATCATCAAGGTTGATGGTGGAAGAAGTGGCAATGACCTTTTTAGACATTCTTAAGGCTAATAAATAAAAGATATCACCAAAGATGGCAAACTGTTAATCAAAAAAGTCAATCGAGTGAGGCAACTCGGGAGTACAATGGTATGAGTATGACTCAGGTTCTCCAATGGTGGTGATTTGGAAACTAATCATGAGAAGGACATCCTCTCTGATGCAAGCTAGGGCAACCTTATCATCAGCTGTAATAGTAACCATACCCTCATCATATGGAAACATAATCTTTTGGTGTAAGGTGGATGACATACCTCATAGTAGATGAAACCATGGTTGGCCAAAACATAAAGTAAATGACACTGGTATGTCAAGAAGTATGAACTCCACCACTGACTCGATTGACCTGACAATCACAATGGTAGTAAAGGTGCCAATAACCTCCTTTTTAGACTCATCATATACCCTAATGATAGTCTTAAATGGCTTTAAGTCTAAAAGATGAATCTCAAGCTTGATGTTGATGCCAAAATCATTATCCACCATGATATAAGGACTGGAGAAGTTCATGATGTACACCTTGATGTAGAGTGCCTTATTGTGATGAATACCCTCGATTGGTAAATCTGTATCAAAAAAGTAATCATGTTGGACTATAATTCCCAGTTCACTAACTAACTCTTCTTACTAAAGGTGGAGTTAGATGGAGAAATCCTCATGCTAGAGAGTGCTTCAACGATAGCCCATTGATGCTACTAGGAAGATAGTACTAAGTTGCAGATATTGATATTGGCTTGCATCTTCTTTAACTACTTGATGATTACATTCTCAAGCTGAGTAGCCTCTTTACTCTTATCAATAGGTTATGGAGCTAGAGCATTGCTCAGAGTAGCCTCATCCTATATGAGTCTAGCCTTTATTGGCTTCTTTGGATCATATGAATTCTTCCTTAGAATAGGAGGAGTGAACATCTTACCACTTTAAATCATGTTACAAACTCGAGAGGACATCTTGTTGGTACCTAACCCCTTCTGCTGCTTAAGAGCCTTAAATACTCGCTTAGCTATCTTGGGAGTCCCAGTTGACTTACTTTTCTTCAACTTTTGAACCTTTACTGATTCAAACTTAGAGGTACCCTAAGTAGTTGCAGACTCATCCTCTGAACTATCATACCATATATTAATGGTGCCAATATCAAACCCACCATTGGATTAAAAGCTGATAGCATGAAGTTGAGCTATCTTCTTATTGTCGAGGGGAGAGGAGTTAAGAACTATAGATTTTGGTAACCTTAATTAGACCATGTATATATGATATTAGCTTTATAGTAGTTAGGAAATGGGTTTGTTTTGGTAGAGGGTTTGGATTTCTTAGGATCTTTGAGCTCACCCAAATCAATAAGGTCTTGGATGACCCATCTAGAGGAGTGGCAGTCATTAGTGTTATGGTCATGAGGCTAGTGGTCATGATAGTAGGTTTTAATATCTACTGAGGCTGGGGGTGGTGTTTAGAAATTTAGCTCAAGTGGTTTAATAAGTTTTATTTTTGAGAAGATGCCTGAAAACCTTGGAAAGTGGTATCCCAAGATTCAAGTACCTCTAAAATTGGGTAGTGTTTTGGAGTATAGGATTTTATATCTATAAGGAATTTATATAGTGGGATTTATGTTGTGTTTGGGTGTAAGTGATGGCTTTGGGTTTGATGAAGGAAGGCTCCTTCTTCTTTAGCCCCTTGGTCTGCTCAATTCATTAGCTTACTAAGTAAATGTCCTCAAAGGTATGAAAAGTATGATACTTCAGCTTATCCTAGTACAATGGCAGTGATCCATAATAAACTTATTGATCATATATGACTTTGATGGCTTATGTCTAACCAGCATAGCCTTATCCATCCACCAACTAAAGTAATCCATAAAAGACTCATTAGTTTTAAGCTTAACCATCTCTAAATCCAATAGAGTGACATCAAAATAAGATTTGAACCTATACTGCTTATAGAAAGTAGTGCAAAGAGGCTTTCACTTGATCGTGATGGCCTTGTTAAGACTGTGATACCAGGCCATCACTGATCCCTCTAATGAGATAAAGAAAAGTTGAACTATCTACTTATCTGATAATTCTGTAGTGTTCATCATCATCGTGTAGGTCTTCAGATGATTCTTCAAATCCCTAACCCCACTATACTTGGGAATATTTAGGAGCTTGAACTTACCATGCAACCCTTTAATAACCCAACCTAAGAACTTGTAAAATTCCAAATCATACACCATCCCCTTGGTCTTTATAATGGACTGCAATTGTTTTATCTTCTATTCTAGGGTAGAAGTCTCAGACTTATGAACATCATGCATATGAAGCAAAACCTCATCATCTGTCTTGGTGCCATATAGATTGACTGTTTTTCCCTTATCCTTTATGAGAGCTGATAGGGTGATAAAGTCTCCATAACTGAGAGCTTCTTAAATCTACTATTGTAGAGACTTTTGAAGTCATTGGATAAGAGTTTTGACCATAGACTAATTAATAAGTTGCTGAACAATGGCAAGCGAGGCATCATCCACCATTGAGTTGAAGGTGTCAGATGGAGAAGCAACATTCTTAGCAGGCTGTGAGTTTGACATGGTCTATAATGATAAAGAGAGTTAGCATGAATGCATGTGTATGCATATGCAATTGCATGTGATACACATGATATGACACATAGGATGTATGCATGACTTATGCTAAGAAACATCCAACATTATGGTTGCAAAAGAAAGTAGTTAGTAAAAATCATGTATGAGCATACATGTATGCACCTTTGACATAAAACATGAAAAGAGTTAGTGAACATGTAGCACATAGCAACACTCCCTACCATCTTTATTCCTCTATGAAGACCAATCAGTCCAAAATATCCTAGGTAGGATACTATCCTAGAGTTACACCAGGAACTTAAGGCACGATACTCTCAACATGTAAGGTAAGAAAAAGGATTATCATTGTTCGATCATATGAGGGATTACAATGATAATTATATAACATTTCAGCATTATCATATTGTTATGATAAGAAAATGCCAATGGAATAAGCATGAGATTATACAACCTACATAAAATCATGAAAGGATTTTGACTCTTAGCAAAGCAATATAAGGTAGGACAAGTGGTCAAATTTAGGTAAATCCATTGACATGATAGGGCATAGATCCATATAGCATATGAATAAAGGATCCTAGTTTGAAATGTTGTTATGGTTAGCTACATGGGCTTTAATCTAGTAAGAACAAGCTAAGGTCCTATGTCACATTATCCAAAACCTATCCAACTTATTGGAATCATCGATACATGACTATACCTAGTGTCTATCCATCATGAATCATCGATAATCCTCAATACAAGGTAGCAAGTGGTGAAAGCAAATTCTCTTTCTCAAGGAGTTGAATGGATTCAAAGGTACTCATTCACCCACAATCATCGATTTGACATAAAATAAATGGTGGTGTGTAGACACAAACTTTGTACGTGATATGTAATACAACTAACCCGATGAGAATGAGAAAATTGATATGAAACTCTAATATGACAATGCCACCACTCTTTTAGCATAGCTCCTCAATGGAGTCACCACTGTGGTGGGACTTCTGCTATGACCTAAAGCAATGCTTATGATGTACGGATAAGGGGTCCGCTTGAATTGAAAGTCCAATCTTCTTTAGGTGCTACCTTGAGGAATAAGACAAACTCAAAAGAGTCATAAGATGGAGTTGCCACCTGATGGTTCCAAATTTGGTTCAACCGACCCATTAGCATGAGTACTAAGTCAAACCCTTCAGAGATGAGTTTAGGTGGTGAAGATTTATCACTTAGAGTTTCAAGTTCAATTTTACCATTTTAGTCAAGTTACTTGTCCTATGTAGGCAAGCATTCATGAGTATGAAATAAGCATGCAATGCATTATAACATGAAAATAATCATAGTAGATATGACATGGTAAATATGATATAGCAATCATAGCATGGAAAATGAGAAATAACATGACATAGGCATGACATATGAAAGATGACATGACATATGCATGACATGTGAAGGATAACATGGTATATGCATGACATGTGAAGAATAACATGATATAGGCATGACATGTAAAAGATGACATGGCATAAGCATGGCATGTGAGAGAAGATATGGTATAGGCATGATATCTGAAAGATGATATAGCATAAGCATGACATGTAAAAAAAGGACATAGCATAGGCATGATATGTGTAAAATGACATTACATAGGCATGACATATGAGATGATAAGGCATAAGCATGACATATAGAAGATGACATGATATAGGCATAACATGTGGAAAAATGACATGACATAGGCATGAAATATGAAAAATAACATGGCATAGGCATGACATATGAAGAATGACATGACAAGTAAAATATGACATAGCATCAGCATGACATGTGAGATGACATGACATAGGCATGACATGTGAGAAATGATATGGCATAGGCATGACACATGAAATATGACATGGCATAGGCATGAAATGTGAAGAATGACATGGTATAGGCATGACATGTGAATAATGACATGGCATAAGCATGACATTTGAAATATGACATGGTATGAGCATGACATGTGAGATGACATGAGATAGACATGACATGTGAGAAATGATATGGCATAGGCATGACACATGAAATATGACATGACATAAGCATGACATATAAAAGAATGACAAGGCATAGATATGACATATGAAAGAATGACATGGTGTAAGCATGACATGTGAAATGACATGGTATAGGCATGACATGTGAGAGATGATATTGCACAACATACATCATATAGCAATGATAAAATGAGCATAATAGCACAAATGAAAATTAATAATGACATGGAGAAAGGGATTGAGGAAAATAGGGGATACACGATGAATTAAGGCTAAATCATACAACTAAAGGGGGAATAGAAGCCTATTCTATTACAAAGGATCTTCAACAATACAAAAATCTGAGATGTTAAGCAATATCGCCTCTGCTCGGGTAGCATGAACCAAAAATGTATGAATGGTAAATGCAAAATAAACATATAATCATTAAATAGTAAACTAAATTTGGGACTAAAATGACCAATTCAATGCCATATAAAAGCACGAATCATGGGTCAAAGTCTGATGAATGTAATGGCAATAATCATAAAAAAACCAACAATAAACATGAGTTAGATCAATGAAAATCATAAAGAAATAATCATTTTTAGGCAAAATTGATCAATAGCATAATTGGACTTTTCTAAGGTCACATGTAGCATCACTTAGAAATAAATCAACATCCAATTAAGCTAATCAAATCAAGTGATAAATAAATCATAATTAAAATGACATTAATTGAGAAAGCAAGAAAATTAGATGATTTAATGGTAAAATCAAGTGAAATTGATCATGAGACAATGAATTGGAGGACTCTAACATCATTCAAATATCAATCAGAGATAGCAAATACTTCAAATCCAAGCCAATCATATCAATAGCAATGAATTAATAAATTAAATAAGCATTTAACTTGAAAATTAATTTTGAAGCCAAAATTAATGATGTGGGATCAATGTATGATGAATTCAAATCATTAGAGTTACTATGAAACCATTAATACTACTGAAAACTTTGATAGGTATCAAAAAACAAACAAAACGAGTGAAAAATGAATGAAAACTTAAATTTCTAGAAAATCTAGCAACTACGTATGCCACACATAGAAGGATGTACGCCACATATACGCTATGTATAGCGCACATAGTATGTTATACATAAAACATAGCATGTAGAAAATGAAGAAAAATGTATTTTTAGATAAAAATACAAATCAAGTCATAAATTTAGGCAAATATATGACTGTCATAGATCATTCAAGCTATGGGAAAGCTATGACTACTACTGTTACATTCATGATTAAAGCTAATCAATGAAAAATAAAGCAAAAAACAAAACCTACAATGAAATCAAGAGAAAATGAGATGAAGAATAAGCATTCTACACTCACTAAAGTAGGATTAGCTTCTAACTTGATTCCAAAAAATGATCATAGATTTAAGAGAGGATTAATTAGTCACTAACCCTAGATTAATTACTTAATTAAATGTTTAGTTAAGTAAGTAATCAATTTGGTAGAGTTTAGGTGTAATTAATTAATTTTGAACCTCTTTTCCATAAATACATAGCATATATTTATAGGTAAAGGTTATGGGTTGCTAAGGAATTGATAAACAATTTGGGATTCTAGAAAATTATGCATAATATACACAACATATAGCCTAAAAAAGGCTATATGCACAGCATGATGCAAAAATGACCTATGCATGCCACCCAATGTGAGTGCATTGGGATGTGCATCATATATCAAATAAGCATCATTTAGGGCATAAATGCATGGTGACATATGGAGCATATTAGATTTGCATAGGAAAAAACTATGTATCATGTGTATGTCCACTGATCATGCACAACATGTAGTACTATGTGCTTCGTATATCATAAAATGCATGTTATGTCTTCACCTTCCACAAGAAAAATGTAACATGCTCCATATATCTTTTAGCCTCTCATAATTGCTCTGGACCTATACCAATGACTTTTTCTATCAGTGTACGGGCTAGAAGAAAGCCCAAAGTTGCAATACACAGGTGAAAAGTCAAGGTTAACAACAACTTCTTCACAATAAGTGTGCACGATTACATGCTTCTTGAAAATTTTATGGAGGTTCCTATTGAAATTAATGGTACCTTAACCTTGAAAATGGTATCAAATAACATTTTATATTAGGATATCCTTTCTCTACCAAGTAGTATCTACTTGATTAAATATTAATAAAAGAATTAAAAAATATAGCATAAATATTTAATATTGTCATTATGACTTATAAAATATGTAGATTTACTTTCTAGTGGTTGAGGAAACTTCATTTTTGGTGTTTCAATTACATAAAGAAAAACATGAGCATCATGAGCAAAAACCTCCCAACCAACTGATATAAACGTAAACTATATGTCAAAATTGCATACAGCCATCATGTTAAAAGATGTTGTTAATCCTGACTTTTAACCCGTACGCTATAATGTTGGGTTTTTATTGATTTGACTTGGTGCATGTCCCCGATGTTGATCTTGATTTGCACACATGTCTTTAAGCTTCCCTTAAGTGTTTTGGACATGCAAAGCATGTTACATTTTGCTTGTGGAAGGTAAAGCACATAGAATACATTTCATGATATGCGTAGCACATAACGCTATATATTGTGTATGCCATGGTGGGCAACCTTTTCCTAAGCATATCTAATATGCTCTATATAGCACCATACCTTAGAGTCTTAAATGATGCATCTTTGACCTATGGTGCACATCCTAATGTGCCTACATTGGGCGGCGCACATAGGGTAAAATTGCATCATATTGGGTATATGCTGCTACATGTTACGCATATAGCCTTTTCTGGGCTATATTAACTGAAGATACTTAAAGCCTTAATCACATTTAGAATCAAGATTATAGAAGCATAATTTATTTTGGTGAGTTGAATGCCTATTTCCTACTCATTTTTTATTTGATTTCATGATGGGTTTGTGTTTTTTGGGTTATTCTTGGTAATTGGCTTCAATCATGCATGTTTTGATGATACCAATGCCTATTTATAGTTTAAATGATTTATGATTGTTGTAAATCTATTGAAATTTAGGTTTGGTTTTATGCTTTTACCTACAATGTATTTTCCTTCAAATCTGACTCATGACATGCTGCGTACATCACATGATGTATGCCACACATAGCTTATATGTGGCGTATGTCATGCTATGTGTAGCGCATATAGTATCCAGTTTTGCTAAGAAATTGCTTTTTTCATTTGGGTTTTGCTTGTTTCCTGATAGTTTTTGAAGTTCTTAGTAGCATTAGAGGCTTCAAAGTAGCTCTAATGATCTGAGTTTGTCATACATCATTCATATTAATTGATTGGACATTAAATCATTTAATTACTCAATTAATGCCATTTTAACTATGTTTAATTTATCACTTAACATGTTTAGCTTGATTGAACATTGATTTGTTTCTAAGTGATGTTTCATATGATCTTAGAAAGTCTAGTTTTATTATTGATCAATTTTGCCCAAAATTGATTGTTTTGCATGATTTTTATGATCCGACTCGTGTTTATTCACATTTTCATGATTGTTGCCACTACATTCATCAAACTTTAGCTCTTGATTCATGCTTTGACGTGGTACTAAATTAGTCAATCAAGTCCTAAATTTTATTTACTACTAACGATTTTGTTTGCTTATACTTCTTGAGATTGACTTTTTCCCAAGTGGTTGAGACGTTGCTTAATGATTCTTTATAATAGAATAGCTTTGTTCCCTTGTTTTAGTATGATTTAGCCTTAAATACATCATGTATCCCCTATCTCATCTTCAATCCCTTTATGCAAGCCATTATTATTTTTTATTTCATGCTACTATGCTCATTTTATCATTGCTATACGATGCATGTTATGCCATGTCATGCCTATGTCAAGTCATTTTACATGCCATGCCTATGCCATTTCATCTCACATGTCATGTTGATGTCATGTCATCTTACATATCATGCTTATGTCATGTCATGTTTATATCATGTCATCTCACATGTCATGTTTATATCATGTCATCTCACATGTCATGCTTATACCATGTCATCTCACATGTCATGCTTATGCCATGTCATTTCACATACCATGCCTATACCATGTCATCTTAGATGTCATGCTTATACCATGTCATCCTATATATCATGCTTATGACATGTCATCTCACATGACATGCTTATGTTATATCATCTGGCATGTCATGCTTGTGCCATATCATCTCAAATGTCATGCTTATGCCATGTCATCTCATATATTATGTTTATGTCATATTATCTCACATGTCATGTTTATGTGATATCATCTCACATGTCATGTACATGCCATTCCTATGCCATATCATCTCACATGTCATGCCTATGCTATATCATCTCACATGCTATGCTTATGCCATGTCATCTCACATGCTATGCTTATGTCATGTCATCCTACATGTCATGCTTATACCATGTCATCTTACATGTCATACTTATGCCATGTCATCTCACATTTCATGCTTATATCATGTCATCTGACATGTCATGCCTATGCCATGTTCTCTCACATGCTATATATATGCTATATTTCATGCTATGATTGTCATATCATGATGCCATACTATGATTGCTACATCATATTTACCATGTTATATCTGCCATGATTACTATTATGTTATACCCTGTTGTTTGCGTGTTTCATGCTTATGACTGCTTGCCTACCTAGGGTGATTAACTTGACTAAAATAATAAAAGCAAACTTGAAACTCTAAGTGAATAGATCTTAACCACCCAAACCCACCTCTAAAAGTTTTTGACTTTGCACTCATACTAATGGGTCAGTTGAACCAATTCCAGAACCATCCGATAGTAACTCCATCTTGCAACTCTTTTGAGTTTGTCTCATTTCTCGAGGTAACCCCTTAAGAAGATTGGATTTTCACTCTAAGTAGGCCCCTGGTTCATATGTTGCAAGCCTTGCTCTGGGTTACGGTGAATGCCCCACCCATAGTGGTAACTCCACTAGGACTTATAATAAAAGTGAGATGGCATTGAAATCTTTGAGTTTCATAGTGCTTTTTCCATTTTAGTTGGGGAAATTGTATTGCATTTCACATACATAGTTTACATTTGCACACCATCGTTTGTCCTCTATCAAACTGGTGATTATGGGTGATTGATTATGGATAGGTTATGGATAATGTGGTGGGGGACCTTAGTCTATTCTTACCAGACTAAAGCCCATGTAGCTAACCATAGTAACATTCTAAAACTAGGACCTTTTATTTGTATACTATGTAGATCTATGTCTTATCATATCAGTGGATTTGCTTAAATTTGGCCACTTTTCTCACTTTGTATTGTTCTACTAAGAGTCAAAATCTTCTCATGATTTTATGATGGTTGCATACCTCATGCTTATTCCATTAGCATTCTCTTATCATAGTAATATGATCATGTCATCTTGTTCTACTAAGAGTTAGAATCCTCTCATGATTCTACATTGGTTGCATAACCTCATGTCTATTCAATTGGCATTCTCTTATCATAGCAATATGTTCATACCAAAATGGTGTCAGATTTTTACCGTAATCCCTTATATGATTAGGTAACGATCATCTTTTGTTTGCCTTACATTTGAGATTTTCAAGTGTAACTCTAGGCTAGTATCCCACCTAGGAGATTTTGGACTGGCCTATCTTTATGAAGGTATAAGGGTGGTTAGGAGCTCTATTGTGTGCTACGTGTTCACTAACCTTTTTTATGTTTTCTTTCCAATATACATACATGCATGCTTATGTATAATTTTCACTAACTATTTTCTCTTACAGCCATAATGCTAGATGTTTCTTAGTATAAATCATGCATACATCCTACATGTCACATCATGAGCATTACATACAATCACATATGCATACACATGCATTCATGCTAACTCTTTCTGTCATTTATAGACCATGTCAAACTTACAGCCTGCTAAGAATATTGCTTCTCCATTTGACACTTTCTGCTCAATGCTAGATGATGCTTCACTCATAATTGTTTAGCAGCTCATCAATCAATCTATGGGCCAAGCTCTTGCCCAATGACTTCAAGACTCTTCTGCAATAACAGTTCCAGAAAGCTCTCAGTCCTGAGATTTCATCACCCCACCAACTCCTGTGAAGGATAAGGGTAAATCAGTCAATCTATATGATACCGAGATGAATGACGACATCTTACTCCATATGCATGATGTCTACAAGTCTAAGACCTCTACTTTAGAATAAAAGATAGAACAGCTATAATCTATCATGAAGACCAAAAGCATGGGGTCTGATCTTGACTTTTACGAGTTTTCTATTTGGGCTATTAAAGGGCTGCTTGCTAAGTTTAAGCTCTCGGATGTTCCCAAGTATAATGGGATTGAGGATCCAAAGAATCATCTCAAGACATACACGATCATGATGAGTACTACAGACTCATCAGATAAGTAAATAGTTTGACTCTTCTTCATTTCTCTTCATGGAGCCTGGTATCACAATCTCCATAAGGCAATCACAGCCGAGTGGAAGACTTTTTGCACTACTTTCTACAAGCAGTATTGGTTCAAATCCTAATTTGATGTTACTCTACTAGATTTGGAGATGGTGAAACAGAAGGCTAATGAGTCTTTCATGGACTACTTTAGCCAGTGGGTGGATAAAGTTATGCTAGTCAGATAGAAGTGATCTGAGTCAGACATAATCAACAAGCTTATTATGAGGTTTCTACCATTGTATCATGATAAGCTCAAGTATCAGACATTTGATACCTTCAAGGACATCTACTCTATTGATCAATGGATTGAGTATACTAAGGGGCTAAAGAAGAAGGAGCCTTCCTTCCTCAAACCCAAAAATACCTTATACACCCAAACATAGCACAAATCCTAATACATAAATATCTTATAAACACTAAATTCCATACTTTAAAATACTACCCAGTCCTAGAGATACTCGAATTTTGGGATGCCACTTTCCAATGTTTTGGGCATCTTCTCAAAGATAAACTCATTAAGCCACTTAAGCTAAATTTCCAAACATAATCCTCAGCCTCAGTAAACACCAAAACTTACTATCACTACCACCAACATCATGGCCACAACACTCATGATTGCTGCTCTCTCAGGTGGGTCATTTAAGACCTTATTGATTCACGTAAGCTCAAAGATCTTGAGAAATCTAAACCCTCTACCAACACTAACCTATTACTTAACTACTATAAAGCTAACAATACTTACATGCTCCAATAAAGGTTACCAAAATCCTTGGTTCTTAACTCCTTCTCTCCTCTCGGTAATAAGAAGATTGCTTAATTACCTACTATCAGCTTTTGGCCTGATGGTGGGTTTGACATCGACACCATTGACATATGGTACAATAGTTCAGAGGATGAATCTATAGCTACTAAGAGTTCTTTTAAGTTTAAATTGGCAGATGTTTAGGGTTCTAAAAAGGATCAGTTGGTTAAGACTCCTAAAGTAGCCAAAACAGCATCTAAGTCTTCTAAGTAGCAGAAGGGATTAGGTGTTAACAAGGTATCCTCTTGAGTCCATAACATTACTCACAGTGGTAAGGCGTTCACTCTTCCCAACCTTAGGAAGAAGTTGGATGCTTTAAAGAAGCTGACTGAGGCTAGTCCCACTGAGGATGAGGCTAGTCCAAGCAATGCTCTAGCTCTGTAACCTATAGACAAGGGTAAAGATGTTGCTCAGCCTAATAATTGAAGAAGACGCAGGCTAACATCATTATTTAGGACTTAGTGCTATTTTCTCAACAACATCGATGGGCCATCATTAAGGCACTCTCTACCATGAAGATTTCTCCATCTACCTCTGCCTTCAGCATGAAGAGTTAGTTGGTGAACCAGGAGTTATGATCTAGCATTATCACTTTCTTAAATGTGAATTACCAATTGAGGGTATCCGTCCTGGTATAAATATCTATCCTCTCAATGTGTTTCTCAAGCTTGAGATCCAGGCTTTAGACTTGAAGCCATCCAAGCCTATCATCAGAGTTTATGATGAGTCTAAACAGGAGGCTACCGGTACCTTCATTACCATTGTTACTTTTGAGTTGATCAAGTTAATGGTGGAGTTTATAGTTCTTGATATTCCAATTCCATTTTCTTTGCTATTGGGCCTATTGTGGTTCTATCCCCTAGAGGTGTGCCATCTATCTTGCACCAGAAGACAAAATTTCTATATGATGAGGGTGTGGTTACTATCTGTGAGCACCGGTTTCTGCCGGGGCCCAGAGCGAGGCTTGCGAAAGTCATAGACCGGGGACCGCACTTGGAGCGAAAGCACAGTCTTCCTAATGGGTTCCCTTAGGGAATGATACGGACTCGAAAGAGTCACAAGGGAGTCACCACCGGATGATTCTGGATTGGTCCAACCGACCCATAGCATGAGTACTAGTTAAACCCTTCAGAGATTGGGTTCGGGTGGTGAAGATCTATTCTATGAGTTTCCAAAATCGATTTTACCATTTTAGTTGGGATTAATTGTCCTAAGAAGGCAAGCATGCAAGCATAATTGTAAACACACAGCGCGTTATGTGAATCGGCGTTGCAAGGTTGCACGTAGAATGATATCTAAAGCTATATGGCATTTGGATGACATGGCATATGCATGTCATGTGGCATAGCGATAAAAGTAACATGGCATATGCATTTCATATGAGTATGAATTACATATCATATGCGTGATATGGCAACCTAATATGTAAACACATATTATAGCAAATAATGTATGGCGTTATGCATTAATATTTTGGGATTCATT
>CANYBF012161467.1:0-13082 GCA_948192965.1 Dalechampia spathulata
ACAAGGATATACAGACAGCTGATGATTTACAATTATTATATGATATGCTTATATTATGGGAATGTTTTAATAATAATAGTAATGGATATTAATTTATGTTAATCAAAATAGTATATATGTTATCAAGCTTGCATTACTTACAAGTACAATTTAAAGATTATTGATTCAAAGAAAACAGGTAATGTGTATAATGAAAGAGGAATTTAAATAGAATTTGTATAAATGAACTATGTTTGAATAATATAATATACATATTATGAGACTTGTAATTCTCATAGGTACATATAAAAGGTTATAGATTCAATGGATACATATAATGTTGTATCATGATAGATGAGCTGTTACAGAATTTCAGTGAATATTTTATAATTATTTAACATCATGAAAGCTTTTATGAAAAACTTGATTGGTCTATATTTATATGCTTTATGATTATAGCACCACTGAGTGAAATACTCAGTGTTTGTTATTTGATGGATGCAGGTTAGCAGATGGTAAAGAAAAACATGGATCCCATGACACCAGTTCAGCAGTACTCCTTTTGATGGCAAGGACTTGGAAGAGTTTAATGTTTTTATATATAGTAATGTTATGCAATTAGAGTAATGTATTAAGGCAGTAAACACATGTATGCTATGTGAGTTTTAATAGACTTAAATGTTTTTCTTTAGATATAATATATAGTATGAATATTACATATATTAACTTATAAGAAATAAACTTCATATGCTTTTCAGTTACATGAATATAAAGTTTTACAAAGATAGAGTTTGTTTTATCTATAAACAAAAAAAAAATTTACATCCCTTGTATGATAATCAATGGTTACCATTTGTTGGAGATAATTTATTATTCTATAGGAGCATGTTGCATCTAGAGAGAGGTGTGACAAAGCATCCCCAGGGAGTCAGCCTTGATCAACTTGCTCGAGCATCGAGCACCCAATGGTAGAATTGGGTAGCAAGCCTCAGCACGAGCATTCTAATTAAGTTATCCCTAATGGATTGCATTTTCCTCCCTAATGGAGTTGCAAGTCTCAACATGAGCATTATATGATCAACATTGATAATTTAGCCTGAGCACTGGGCTCTTAACGCTGACATTAGCATGTGGATCATATCATCTTTCTCAATAAAGTCATAAGCCTTAGCATATGTGTTTTGATTGAATTTTCCCTAGTAGATCACTTATACTCCCCCAATGGATTATGATTTTCCTCATAAAGTAGCAAACCTCAGCAAGAGCATCTTGCAAAACTCTGCAGGAGCACCACATGTCACCCAACATTGATTGTACACCTCAATGAATCATCCTTAGTGAATCGCAGTTCAACAAGCCTTAGCTTGAGCATTGATTAAGTACCCCATATTATAATTACGTCTCATTCTATTGATTTTTGCTTGTGTCATTTTAGAATGGTCCTAACCAAGGGATAAATTATTGACATTAGATTTTTGCCCCAGCACATGCAATTTTATTAACCTCTTGTGTATACACATTACAACTTATTTTCTTATTGGTATTGCTTGACACGGGTTCCTGTTTTTGAAATCGTGTTGCACCTATCAATTTCATGCCTTTACAAGTCATTTAGTCATGTTGCTCATCTACCATTTGGCTCATGAGAGGTAGCACATGTAATGGGCTTCTAATTATGTGCATAACACATAGTTAGGGAAAAGGGACTTTATCCCACATTGTTAACATAGGGTTGGCACATCCCCCAAGGCTCCTATAAATACCCTTTGGGTATTGGATTTATAACATACAACATACAATGAAAATATTTTAATTATCATATCCTCATATACATAACATTTTTATATGCATTAATTTTATTAGTACATTACACTGAATGATTGATGAAAGCATGAAATGCATTAATGTGTTAACTTGATGATTATGATATTAAGTGCTTTATGAATGGAGAAATTTCATATGATATGGAATTTATAGAGAAAATAATAAAAGAAGATGAAAGGATGATTCTAAAGTTGAAAATGTATGAAAGATGCTAATTGAGAATACGTGTGTTGAATGAATTAGTATGTGTAAGTGGTATCTTGGTATGTTTAACATGTTATGATATGATATAGTATAATTTAAATAGGTATATACTAGTTAAAGCAGAGTTAGAAGTAATGGAAGTCAATATAAATGAGAACTTTATGAAAAATACATTGGTATAGAAATACGGGTTCGCGTACGGGCATATCATTAATTATGTTATGAGTCATACGACCATACGGTTTAGTCATACCACATGCCAAATTTGGCAGTAACTTTTGGCACTGGCATACCACATGGGTGGTATGGCTGTACAAACACTTCGATGTAAAATATGTATTGAAGTTTTTAGAGTGTACTGGCGTACCAATTGGTGGAACGGTTGTACAATCATTTCGGCATAGATTTGTATTAAAGTTTTTAAGGATGGTACGGGTGTACGTAAGACTATATGGCCATATGCAATATGAAATTGACATTTTAAAGCAAAATTAGGTCAGTTTCTGTAAATTTTTCCCCTTCTACAATAGACAACCTTTATTCTCTCTTCTTTTCTTTGTATTCTGGGTTAAAGAAAAGTATCTTTTCAAGGTAAGATCATATGTAGGTTTTAAATGCTATGTTTCTTTTGGATTTTATAAGCTATATATATGTTTTCTTCTTCTTTATGTCTACTTATATAATTAATAAAGGTGAATTATGTTTGATTAGTATGTAAATATCCCAGCGTAACACACTCTTGTAGAATAGTTAATAATTCCCTAAGCAAGAGAATCATTAAATATTCCACAAAGGATCTATAACTTTTTTTTAAATAATTATAAAACCAAATATAGTGAAACTAATATGCAAATTGAATTCTTATTATATCATCAAACCATCATTCATTATATGTGCTTTGAATATGACATTAAACATGATATCTTAGTATTGATATGACACATAATAAAAGTATATTACATAAATGTTACTGCCATTAAGGTTAATTTAATAAGTTGCATATATATACAAACACACGATGGAGTATGTTACATTGGTACCAAACTACTTCAAGAGGGAGATTCTTCAGAATCACAACCTCCTCTGACTGTAAACTGATCAACCTAATTTCTTGCTTGAAGGTCCTGGTCCTACATTTATCAAATGATAAATACTGAATATAAAACTCAGTGGTGCTATATGTCACATCCTCATGAGTGACGTGTCTATTATACGTATAGAGGTCTGTATGCCTATGTGTTTGGTTATATGATGAGGTATTGTTGATATTATATATGTATGTATGTATGTATGCAGGTATATGTGGATGCATGGTATTGTTTGTGATGTTGTTTATGATGTTATCGCCTTATTAGGAAGTGTGACTTCTCAGTTGGATGAGAGATATCTATTTTGCTAAGTTTAGGCTTGGTTTGGAGTGTGTTTAGCAGGTTCTAGGAGCGTTAGGGGTTCAAATGGTGCATGTCCTGATTTATAAGATGCGGTACGGGCGTACGGATAACCGTGCGGGAGTACCGAGCAGGGGAAATGGGCAGTGTTGGCTTGCTGGCAGCCGTACGGGCGTACCAAAGGGTGGTCCGGCCGTACCATTGCTCGCAGGAAAATAGGTTTGTCAGGACCTTTGGGGTCGTACGGGCGTACCAAATATGGTACGGGCGTACGACAACTCGCAGGAAAATCAGGGCATCAGGACTTTAAGTTTGGTACGGCCGTACGCGACTTAAAACACTATTTTTAAGAGGATAAACTTTGACTTTTCTTTGACTTTCTTCCTTGTTCTTCTTCTAAACCCTTTCCCAAACGTCCCTAAACCCCTAGAGTTTGTCTCCTTTCAGGTTATTAAGCATATTGGAGTTGATTTTGCAAGGCTAGAAGCTTAGAGGAGTGATTAGCCACTAGAAGCTTTACTTCTAACAGGTTAGTGCTAGTTAGTGCTAGTCAATACTAGTTTGTATTGGTTTGTTCTTTGCTTCTTTTGTTATTTTAAGTCAAGTAAGGCTTAGGAATGATGTTTGGGGATTGAATTCCCGTGTTTATCTATTGCTTTGAGATGTGAGTTCTTTATTTATGGCGTAATGTGTTTCCTGACTAAGATATGACAAGGCACTCTTGCATTTTAGCATGATCATGACATATGGAATTCGTGAATGTCTTAACAGAACGAGAGAAAATGAGAATAAGGCATGCTGGGTCATATATTATAGGATTCCATAATGGAATCGTATATGATATTGCCTTCCACGGGAGTTGAGTTTTGAGACATAGTTAAAAAAGGGCCTAAGGGCCAGGATTACAGTTGTCCTCCTTCGGGAGTTGAGTATCGGTACATAGGGACCCAGCATGGATAAGAATTGTGCATAATTAGAATGGAAAAAGGGGAAATGAGAGTACAGAACAGAAAAAGAGAGAAGGGGGCAAGCATAGCATTGCATTGTATTGCCTGTTGTTTGAAATGCTTGTTCTGTTATATGAGTTGTATATTAGCTAGCATCACTGAGTTTTAGACTCAGTGTTTATCAATTGATGAATGCAGGTTTCGAGCCTAATGTAGAGGGCCTAGAGCAGTGATTGTCTGTATCAGCGGAGAGCGGATTCGATAGCAAATCCGATTCTTGAGGTGGTCCGGGACAGCCGAGCATGCTTCTTTTTGTTAGCCTATTTATTGTAGCTTGTATGTAACTAAGAGACAGTAGTATAGATATAGTTTGATGGTTATTTTGTATGGGAACAGTGTATTTCCCCTGAACCTTTATGTAAAGACATATTGATGTGTGTGTGTGTATATATATATATATATATACATATACAATTATTTGTTCTGGAATGTTCATTCAATTGAATGTATGTTAATTATCCAGGGTTGTTATTGTATTTGGTTCTTTACATTGATTGCACCACCATACTATAGGTTATCCCCATACGACGTCTATTTATGCAGGTATACGTATCCCTTGTAGGGTACACAGCGGTTTTCCACACGGAAGGTCATTGTGTATGCTACGGAAGCATGTTACTCCAGGTATGGGTTAGGTATGACACTATAAATGAGTCAAAGACATAAATCCATATCATAAATATCATATTGAGGACAAATCATAGAAATTCAACATTTAACAACATCAATGTAATGGTAATAACTTCCATAAAGGAATGCATTGTAACTTTTCCTCTATCAACAATACTTTGTACACATCTCTGCATAAGCACAATTGTAGTACATATATCATTCCATTCTCTATACTATTATAATAAATGAATGACAATGTATGTCTGTAAGAATGCATTCATGCTTTGCATTCTCTCTCTGATTTTCTTGTATCACTTTATTTATTTTTTGTATGATTGTATACAATCTCGTAATGGGTCCATTTCTCTATGTATCAGTACTATATCATTCTCTAGTTCCCATAGGAACATAACATGTCTCTATGGTTCATAATAAGAACCTATACTGTATGATTACATCAAGGGCATCGATAATAACTGTATGACCCAGTACATTTTCATTAATCATTTCTTTGTATAACTCTTTCTTTTTCCCCTTATACTTTCTATATGATATGTCATGAATGTCTTTATGTATGGATGTTTCATGACATGATGCATAAATGATGCATTAATGATCATATAGTACCATCCTTAATATAAGCTCTTTACTTTGCTATTACAAGCAGTCAACTATAAAAAACATCATTTCAAGACCTGTAACGGGTCAAGAAGTGAAAAGCACAAACTTGCTATCGCTTTACCCTTATTGATAGCTTGTGGAGAATTCTGAGTCTTGTCCATTAAACCTGTATCATTTTCATGTTACATCCATTTAGTAAAGCCGTTCATGTTTTATACTTGACTTATCATCTTAAAGAATCCATATTCATTCATGATAAGTAATCATCAATAAACTTTGAATACCAATAAGCACATAAGCACAATTCCATTTATAACATTTCACATTTTGTAAGTAAGAGCCATACATGCCTTTTTATAAAACTTAAGTCCTTGCAATATTACAATGCATTAAGTGCAGTTGTACATCATTCATCTTAATCATTTTACCATATAATTTCATCATTTTAACTCATATACATCCATATTCAAATGTTTAATATGTAAACCCACACTTAATAACATATTTCTTTCATTTTTAAGCTTCCCAAAGTCATGTATAAGTTTTATGGATCATACATCAAGTTTCCCCATCAAAAACCACTTAAAAACAAGCCTTAAGAGTGTACACGAGTCGTGTACAGCTTACATAAGTCATGTAGCACTCGGACCTTACAAAATAAATACGTTTTAAGATGCCCACATGTTACACGAGTTGTGTAACTCATCCACGAGTCATGTAGAACTCGTCCACCACCAAAAACAACTCCTTTTCACCATTTTTTAGCACCTAAAACACCTCCAAATGGTTTCCCAAGCCTCCTAACCTAATACCATGACCAAAACATCTTAAAATTACTTCCAAAACTTACCAAAAACACTAATCAAATATCTTTTAAAATCCAAACCATAATTTAAAATCAAATCATACATCAAATATAACATAATCTACACAAGGAGCATGTTTTGTTATCCTTAACAACTAATTCAGTATTTTCATACCATAACTCACTTTTTCATGCAACCAAATCCCATTTTAACATATAAATACATTATTCTATCATGTTTTCAAATGACTTAAAGAGTTACATAATTTTTCCCCTAAAAATAATGAAGCCATAAATGTATCCTACATAACAATAACCTTGAATTCAATCTATCATCAAACATAATCACCCTTCCATAAATCATTAAGCATAATAAACCCTCTAAACACCTTAAACATCATTTACACACTACAATCATTAACTAAAATAACTAATTCATTAGGGTTTAACATAATCTTTATACATCAAAATAGAAATTCATTTAGTTATGCCTAACACCAAATTTAGTACTTCCACTTCCTTATTCGTTCATCTTTTAATCCAATTCTTCCATTTTAACATAATCAACACATCTATATAAAAATATTCACTTCTTTATAAAGAATTTAAGAAGGCATAGAGGAAAAGAAGAAGAAGGCATACATATAGCTTTTATAATCCAAAAGAAGCATAGAAGTCAAAATCAACATGATTCTTACCTTGGAAAAATTAGTCTTTCTTAAGTTAGGGTACAAAAAGAAAGAGGAAAGGAAGAACTCGTATGTCTTATGAAGAAGGAATAAAAATCCTAACTTATTTCCCCTTAAAAATATAAGGCTCACCTTTTTATTTCTCTTTATTTTATTTTATTTATTTTTATTATTATTTTACTCTTAAGCTAAGGAGGGTCCAATAAAATTTAGACATTTGGCAAACCCATATTACTTCCTTACATCATCTTCTTTCTTCTCCTTCATATCTATTATGATATCATTCTTACATAATATTACACTTACCACTCATTTCATATATCATGAACTTAAGTCCTACATAATTTTCATTTTCGATGATAACTTTAACTTTTCATGTAATCCCTCTTATATCCTAGCTTACCATTTAACATACCATTGCTTCTAACTTTACTTTAACTTATACTTACCCATCTTAAACTATACTTTATCATATAAGAACATGTTAAACATACCAAGACATCACTTGACACACACAAATTTCATCATAGAGCTTCATCTAGGGCATTCAATAAAAGCATACCTAATTTGCATCTTTAGTGCATATTCAATACTTTAATTATCTTTTCACTTTATTTTCATTTATTTCTCTATAAATTCTATATCATATGGAATTTCCTTGATTTGTAAGACATTTTATTTCATACTTATCATGTCAAAGCATTCATGCATCATATCTCATTCATGCATTTCATGCACAAATCAATCATTCATTGTGATGTATGCATAAAACGCATATGCACAGGGATGTTGTGTGTGTGGATGTAACATAATGAGCTTACGTTATGAATGGTATTATATGATCATTATTGCATAAGATCATTAAAGCATCATTGATGCATCATATTATGAATCATCCATACATAAAGACATACTCATGATATATCATACAGACGATATAAGGGGGGAAAGAAAGTGATATACAGAACAATGTAAAATGAAAGCATACTGGGTCATATAGTTATTATCAATTCCCTTCATAGAATCATACAATATAGGTTTTTATTATGAACCATAGAGAAATGTTATGTTCCTACAAGAACTAGAGAATGATATAGTACTAGGGGTGAGCAAAAATATCTAGAAACCGAAAAAACCAAAAAAAATCGATGATATTTGGTAATTTTGGTTTGGTTTTTTTATTTTTGGTTTTGGTTCAATTTTTTCCTCAAAAAATTTTCATTTTCAATTTTTGATTCGATTTAAATGTTGAATAATCAAATAAACTAAATAATTGACCATAAAACAATATCATTTTATATTAATATTCAAAACAATGTCATTTTATGTTAATTATATGGTTTATAAATTCAATTTTTACTTTATTCAATTTGGTTCAATTTTATAGTTTCAATTTTTGGTTTATTCAATTTTTGATAAATTTTGGTTCAGTTCAGTTTTATAGCTTTGGTTTTCAATTTATTTGGTTCGGTTCAAATCTTCCATAAAACCAAACTGAACAAATCGATGCTCACCCTTATATAGTATCGGTACATAGAGAAATGGACCCAATACAAGATTGTATATAATCATACAGAAAAGAATTGAAATGATACAGGAAAATTAGAGCGAGAATGCAGCTCATGAATGTATTCTCAAAGACATACATTATCATTCATTTATTATGAAAGTATAGAGAATGGAATGATAAATGCACTACAATTGTGCTTATATAGAGATATATACAGAGTAATAAAGTACAAAGTAATATTTAATACAAACAAAGTTACAGTGGATTCTTTTATGGTATTTGTTCCTATTGTTGCACGATATGTTATATATGTGTTGATGATAACAGCTAATGAGAGGTGCAAAAGGGCATGGTATAATACAGATATATTGTTACTCGATGGTTTACCGTGATTTGACTTTAATATATTGTTTTCATATATTGCTCATGTCATTTACTCATTTATAGTACCACTGAGTTTTATACTCAACGTTTATCATTTGATAAATGCAGGACTAAGACCTTTAGGTGAGAATTTAGGCTGATCAATCTATAGTCAGAGGAGATTATGATTTTGAAGAATCTCCATCTTGAAGCAGGTTGGGGATAATGTAACACACTCCTTTGTATGATTGTATATATGCAACTTATTAAATTAACCTTAATTGCAGTAACATCTATATCTTATACTTTTGTGGTGTGTATTATCATTACTATTTTATCATGTATAATTAATTATACAGGTTACATATAAGGAATGATGGTATGAGTATGCATGACAAATGTAAGATATATCTTTTAAGATATAATGGATGCATATTATTGAGTATGGATAGTACACAAGTCTACAGGTGTTTTTGGATGACAAATATTGTTAGATATATTTAAATGAAGTATAAGATATAAAAAATATAGATCCTTTATGGAATAATTAATGATTTCCTTACTTAGGGGATTATTAACTATTATATGGGAGCATGTTACACCGGGTTGGGGTGTGATATTAATTCTAAGGTACAAGGTCTTTTATAATTAAAATAAACACCTAATTAAATAATTAATTAGGATTAATGACAAACTTGATTTTACTAAAAACCTAAGCTTTTTTGGATTTGGAGGAAAAACTTCTAGCCTTGGTAAGTCTCTTTTCATTCTATTTTCTTCAATTTCATGCATTAATTGGTATTCTTGATTACCATACCGAATACTACAATGACATTTAAGGTTTTCTAATACCCTAAATGGCTTGTAGATATCGAATAATCAGTATTTTTATTCATGATTTAGCTATTTCTCGTTTGAAGAATGCAATGTGCATCACATATATTATTATATGCGATGCATATTACATGTTCAACATGATTAAAATCGAATTACGTGTTGAAATTCATACTCTAATTGATGTTAAGAATATTAGAGTCTCTTAATTTTAGATTTTCATGATCAAACTTAGTTGCTTTGCTATTAAATCACTATAATTTAACTTATTTTTCAATTAAATATCATTTTTAATTGATTTTATATTTGTTGCTATCACAAACCTTAATTGGATGTTGAATCAAATTCTAAGTGATTTTGCAAAGGATCTTACAATCTTCCAATTATGGTATGATTGATTTTTACCTAAAATAAATTATTTCCATAATTGTTTATTTTCTTATTTGCATGAATATCATCGATATATTTTAGGGATTGATCATTGATTCATGTCTACATATGGTGATCAAAATATCCTGACATTCCTTTTATGACTTTATTTCCTTTTGTGAAACTTTCTTTTTTTGGAAACTTTCCTTTTTGAAACTTTCCATATTTGGCACTTTTAATATTTGGAGCTTTCCTTTTTGATACTTTCCTTTTTTGGCACTTTCCATACTCATGCATTAGGAGTCCTGCTACCAAGAATGCTTTTCCAAGTGGAGGAGATGTTACTACATATCTCAGATTGTGTATTCTCGAAGATCTTATATAATAGAATAGGTGTCTATTTTGTTATTTCCTCGGGATGTATTTTTGAGTTTTATTCCTTGTGTATCCCTTATCTCTACTATTCCTTTCACCAAGCATTATTAGGTTTTATTTATATAGATGTGTTTATTATATTTGCTATAATATATGTTATGTTATATCAAGCCATGTCATATGCTACATCACACACAATTATGCCATGTCATATGCCACTATATCATATCATACACCATATTACTATGTCATGTCATATGCTACTATGCCATATCACACACCATTATGTCATGTCACACACCATATCATATATCACATCATATATAACTATGTCATGTCATATGTCACATCATACACACATCACTATGCCATGTCACTATACTATATCATCACTTCACATGCTATTTATATGTCATGTTATATCATATCATACCTACACTATGCCATACTTACGTCATATAGCCATATATATCATGTTCTACTTTACCATATTATGTTATGTTATGCTTATCACCATAACATGTCATGTTGCATGCTTACTTTATGCTCTTGCTTCATCGCTTGCCTAGGATAATTAATTTAACTAAAATGATAAAATTAAATTTGTAAACTCTAAGAAAATAGATCTTCACTACTCGAACCCATCTTTATAGGATGTAACTTAGCACTCATGCTATGGGTTGATTGAACCAAATTCAAAACCATCCGATGGTAACTCTAAACTTGTGACTCTTTTGAGTCTATATCATTCCTTGAGGTAGCCCTTTGAGAAGATTGCACTTTCACTCCAAGTGAGCCTCGATGTCATCTGTCGTAAGCCTCGCTTTGGGTTATAGCAAAAGCCCCACCCACATGTACATGTGAAAATACCCCTTTCCTAACAGTTTTAAATGCGATATAGGATAGAAAATTAAGGATTTTATAGGGGATCTATCATTCCACATCATAGTTTAGGATTTTTCTTTCCATAAAGTCATAAAAATTAGATTTATGGTTTATTCTATTCGAATTTCTTTTTATCTCTTATTGATCTTTCATATTATAGTTTCTCTTCAAGGAGTTGGGTGGAATTGTAATTGAAGGAGAAGCCAAAGAAGAAGTTGAAGGAAGAGAACCTTAAGGAGAATTTTGAAAACTGAAAATTTTTATTTCATTCCTTTAGCATAAATTACATTTATGGTTTATTACTTTTTATTACCATGTTACTTTACAATTTCTCTTATTTTACTATGCTCTAGCACATTTCGATCATAGGGTTGGTGTTATGTTTTGAATATATTGATGTTTTCCATTTAGCAATCCAATTCTATTTCTTCATGTTTTTATGTTGGGATTATTGTTTATGGTGTTTTGCTTTTGAAAGGGCTCTTTTAACTAATTGAACATTAATTAGTTGGTTAACTGCTTTAAAAGAAGAGTTAATTAAATTAAACGAACATAAGAACACTAATAGGTTAATTGCATAGACATAGTAGTTAATTTGATTGAAAGCTTATATGTAATAATTAAGCTAAATCATTAAAATTAACCTAGCAATCATAAAAGTAAATGTTAATTTATTTTTAGTAAGTAATTAATTATTTGAAAGAAGAATCTTTACACAAAAACACTACCTTGATGAATTCTGAACAGGATTGATAATAGATTAGTTATTTATCCTCTAGCATGATTTCAACCTTGTGTTATTATATATTATGTATATTAACCTTAGTTAATTAACATATTATTTACTTTTGATAGATAGTAATGAATGATTGATTATTTATTTGCCTAAATAATTAATGAAAGTAATAACTAATACTTAGTCACTTTTGATGTCACACCCTTCTCATGTGCAACATGCTCCCGTAGAATAATGAATAGTCTCCAATCAAATGGAAACCATTGATTATCCTACAAGGGATGTAAAATTTTTTTTTTATTTATGATATAACATTTATCACTGAAGTCATAAAAATACAGACTTATACATATATGTATTTATTGCCTTCTTACATTACTATAATTATACAACATAATATATATAAATGAATATTATACTAATCCAAGTCCTTGCCATCAAAAGGAGTATTGTTGAACTGGTGCCATGGGATCCATGTGTTTCTTTGCCATCTGCTAACCTACGTCCATCAAATGACAAACGTTGAGTATAAAACTCAATGGTGCTATAACATGAAACATGGTAAATATAAATCAATCATATTTTTCATAATAGCTTTCATGACATCAATTAATTATAGTATAATTTGATCTTAATCATAAGCATAATTACTTCATAATACAATTAATCAAGAATAGTAATATTAAGCAACTCATACATATAATTATTCTTCATAAACATAGCTGATCTATAACATTATTAAACATTCATTAGAACTCTATAACAACTCATCTATCATGATACATCATCACTTGTATCCATTGAATTTGTAAACTTTCACGTGTACCTATGAGAAGTACAAGTTTCATAATATATATACTATATTATTTTGTACATATGCT
>CANYBF012163076.1:0-40121 GCA_948192965.1 Dalechampia spathulata
AACATCACCAAAGATGGTGAACTGTTGCTCATAGAACTCCTTTGAGTTAGGCAGCTCGGGAGCGCAATCATGCTGAGTCTCTCCTTGGATGAAGAGAACCCTCTTGCACTGCTCTAGCTTGTCTGAAGTATAGGGATCAAACCCAATGCAGTACCTCTCCTCCCACATGGCTGTAGGAATGTCGAATTCAACTGGGCCTTGCTGATGTAGGCCCAAACCCATGCCGGGCATGAAGTCCATTAGTTGCATCATCCTTTCCACAGCGAGACTCGGTTGGTACGAGTAGGATTCTGGTTCTCCGATAGCAGCAATTTGGAAACCAGTCATGAGAGGGACATCTTCCCTGATGCAGGCTAGAGTGACCTCATCATTAGCAGCAATGGTAACCACACCTTCGTTGTATGGGAATTTGATTTTCTGATGCAAGGTGGATGGTACACCTCCCAGTGGATGGAACCATGGTCATCCCAATAGTAGTGCAAAGGACACTGGGATGTCCAAGATAGTGAATTCTACCACTGACTCGATCGGCTCGATAGTGACAGTGGCTGTGAAGGTACCAGTAACCTCCCGTTTGGACTCGTCATAGGCCCTGATGATAGTCTTACAGGGCTTGAGGTCTGAAAGCTGAATCCCGAGCTTGGGAAGTACCTTAAGTGGGCAGACGTTGATGCCAGAACCATCATCCACCATGACATAGGGAGTGGTAAAGTTCATGATGTTCACTCTGATGAACAGTGCCCTGTTGTGGTGAATCCCCTCAGCTGGTAGATCTGCGTCCGAGAATATGATCATGCTGGATGGTAGCTCCTGGTTGACCAGCTGACTCTTCATGCTGAAGGTGGAAGTAGAAGAAGAGATCCTCATGCTTGAGAGTGCTTCGACGACGGCCCGTCGATGCTGTTCGGAGGATAGCACCAGGTCCCAAATGCTAATGTTTGCTTGGGTCTTCTTCAGCTGTTTGACCACAACATTATCAGGCTGAGCAACTTGATCAGCTGGCAGTGAAGCCGAAACATTGCTTGGACCGGCTTGATCCCTGGTGGGCCTAGCCTCGGTCGGCTTCTTAGGAGCTTCAGGTTTCTTCCCTAGGTCAAGAGGAGTGAATACCTTGCCACTGCGGGTCATGTTGCGAACCCATGAGGATATCTTGTTAGCACCTAACCCTTTATGCTGTTTGGAGGGCTTCGGTGCTGGCTTAGCTACCTTGGGAGTCTCGGGCGACTTACCCTTATCTGAAGCTTATGTGTCTGATACTTCAGGTTTGGAGGATTTCTGAGTAGCTGCAGACTCATCCTCAGAGCTCTCGTACCATATGTCAATGGCACTAACATCAAATTCACCACCGGGGCGGAAGGTAATGGCAGGCATTTGAGCATTCCCTTTACTGCTGAGGGAATGCATACCATGCATCTCAATTAAATATGTGTAACATGTAGTACAATGTGCTTCATATATGAGGAAACTCACATAACGTGTTATACCCTCTATAAGCCAAAAGTAACATGCTTGATATAATGAGAGCACTCATTGGAGGCCAAAATGCATGTGTTCAACTCCAATTCGACAATAGGGACTTACACCAAGCCATATCAAAGAAAACTTGAAGATATAACACACAGGTGAAAATTGAAGGTCTATAATTACAAATCACAGTTAGGTTATATGTTTATGATGAATGGTGGGGTTATCATTTGGAAGAGTTCCAAACACGAAACTATAACATATTCAACTACAAAGGCAGAGTATGTTGCAACATCAGATGCAACTAAGGAAGTATTTTAGGTTAGGAAGTTTATTCATGAACATGAAGTGATTCCACGTGATGCTAACCTTATTTCTCTATTATATGACAATAATGAAGCTATAACACAAGCAAAGGAGCTTATGTCTCATCAGGAGTCTAAACATGTACTCAAGAGATACTATATGATTAGAGAGATTATTGGTAGAGGAGAAGTAGAGGTTAACAATTTTACCATGAAGAAAAACATGACACACCCTCTCACTAAGGCATTGACTCAAAGTAAGCATGATATACATGTAGCTCTAATGGGTTTGAAGTTCATGTATGATTAACTCTAGTACAAGTAGGAGTTTGTTAGTATGTTCTTTAAAGCATCATAATTCACATATAATTTTGTATACTTTCTTTACTCAGAGTATTAAAATAAATAATGAATTTCAAGATATTTGAACAATATAAGGGAAATTCATAAAGAGTTTATGATATGAGATTCTTATTATATGCAATTATTCAATATCTAAATTAAATTAATCAAAATATTAATAAGATTGGACATTATTAATATGGGTAGATCAATACATATTATACTTCCATTAAGGGGTGATTTTCATTCATTATGAGATGAGTTGTTTAAAGTAAACATATAAATGAATAGTATAATACTAACTCATTGGAGACCTTTGCAATGAGATTTCATATCGATGATGATCTATCTTTGTGAAACATAAATCTCACTCATATCAATAGTGTAGGTATCTTTAGACTTGAGATATCAAGGTTATCTTAACTATGGCTTGTTATTCTTGGAATCTTATGCTTTATTCCTCTAGAGGAGGCATTAATAGTTAAAAGGTTGGGTATAGTATGAAGTAGTTGAAGATATTTGTATATCAATAAAGGATTCATCACCCTAGATTAATTATAAGAGATTTATCTTAATAGTTCATGTAATAATCTTTGATTCAAGAATCTCTAGCAAGAGTATAATGTAATGTAGTGAATGAGATTCACATGGGTGTTTTAGAAAAAAACATATTTTGTATTTTATATGATGGTATAACAAGTAATTGAGTAAGCATCAATATGTCTTATATAGAATTTGATACATTATATGTTTATAGATGATAAGATATTTGAATCATGATGTATGCTTATGATATTGTTATTATGCATTTATTATATAGCACCACTGAGTGAAATATTTGTCATTTAATAAATGCAGGTTGAAAGTTTACAAAGAAGCATAATGATCTAGAGGCACCGAATCAGCATGACTATTTATATATCAAAGTTTTAAAACGTCAAGTACTCCTGAGTTATGTAATTATACAACTATGTATATGAGTCCAAGGCAGTAATTAATTTCATTCATGTTTATTAAGTATATGTGTATTTCAAAATTTTAAAAGAAAAATACTTTTACGCATTCCTCGTAGGATAATTAATAGTTTTCACTTATTCAAAGACAGTTAATTATTCTATGGGAACATGTTACACCATGAGGGATGTGATAATTTAGGCTATGGAAGCTGAATTACAAGCACTAGAATCTAACAACACATGGACCCTCACTAGTCTCCCTGCAAGAAAGTAAGCAATACCATGAAAATGGGTCTACAAAATTAAATATCAGGCAAATGGTTTAATTGATAGATATAAAGCACAATTAGTTGCTTAAGGGTTTTGGTCAATTACCTAAGGTTGATTTTCATGATAAGTTCTCTCCTATGACCAAACTTATCATCGTTCACATTTTCCTCTTGATCACTACTTCTTCTTAATCGCATATTTATCAACTTGATATGAATAATGCTTATCTGCATGGAACTATCATAAAAGAACTATACATATCACCACTTAAAGGTAACATAAAAGTAGGATCAGATCAAGTTCACAAACTAAGCAAAAGTCTATATGGTTTAAAATAGGTTGGTAGAGCTTAAAATTAGGAGCTTACATTTGCTTATTCACTAAAGGGCAATACAGGGAGTTTGTAACACTCATAGTATATGTGGATGACATGCTTATCTATGGAGACAGCTTGCATGAGATCTCTCTCATGAAAGAATTCATGCATAATGAATTCATTATAAAGGACTTATGTCTTATTAAGGACTTTATGGGTATGGAAATTGCACATTTAGATATAGGGTTATTCTTAAGTCAGACCAAATATACAAAAGACTTGATAGCAGATACCAAACTTTAGACAACCAAAGTAGTACATATACCTTTTATCTTATCATATGCTTGTTAATACTAATTCAGTTCCATTATTGTCAAATCCTAAAGTTTATCGCTAGTTGGTAGGAAGGTTGCTGTATCTTAGACTTACTCATCCTGATCTCACCTATGCCACCCAACAGTTAAGTCAACATATGCAATGTCCAATGTAAAAACATTTTAATGCTACTTTAAATGTAGTCAAATACCTTAAAGGAACCATGGGATGAGGGGTCTTCTTTCCTAGTTAAAAATCATAACAACTTTCAGCCTTCTGTGATGCTGACTAGGTTGCTTGCTTGACTTCTTGAAAATCTCTAACAGGGTTTTATGCTTTCCTGGGTAATGCTTTCATATCCGAGAAAACAAAGAAATAGAATACAATTAGTAAATCTTTGGTAAAAGTAGAGTATCAAAGCATGGTAAGAATAATGGCAGAACTTAAGTGACTAACTTATCTTTTACAAGACTTTCAGATTCAACCCTCTCTACCTATATCACTACACTATGACAATAAGGCTGCCTAGCATATTGCAATCAATCCTATTTTTCATGAATAGATAAAACACATTAAAATTGATTGTCACGTCATTTATAACAGCATCAAGAGCAGTTTTGTTTGACTGTTCACGTGGCTTCTACCGATCAACTGACTAATTTCTTCACTAAAGTACTTAGGATAACAGATTTTGAAAAGGTAGTTTCCTAGCTGAAGACTCTTATTTCTCATAATCAATAGGTTGAAAAGGCACAGAGGAAGAGGACTCAACAAAATCAAAGCAGAATGAAAGAAAACAATAAGAAAAAGGAAAGTTAGTGTATGGTTTGAGTTCCTTGACGTTCTCTCATATTATAAGGGTTTTTTAAAGTATTTTCTGATTGGAAAGGTTTCTAAAGAATTTTTTGATTGGAGATTGAAATGACTCTGTGTTATTTACGATGAGTCCCTAACTTCCTTCAAAAGCTTGTGTATTTTCTCTCTTACCTGCTCACTATGTCATTTTATCTTGGTCTAAAATGATGTCATTTTTTTTATTGTAGTTAAACAACTTCGTTTTCAAGGGAGAGTGATATTTTTGGTTTATTCTTGATGTCTCATTTCAGCTTTGACCCTTTTATTCATTTTAGATTTTTCTTTATTTTCCAGATTAGCATTTCTCTTTCTTATATAAATTGGTTGTAAGCTTTGTTACATATATATGAAAAACCAAAATACAATATTGTTTCTTTCACATCTTTCTTCCGATTTTTGTAAGAAAAGATTTTTCAATCAAGATAATCTTGCAAACTTTTTTCCTACATTTAAGAAGATTTTCTAAAAAATAAATATAAAGAATTCAAAATTTTGATATAAAAGAAAGATATATTAAGTATGTAAGGAAGTTTATTAGGAAATCATATGCAATAAAGGCTATTTTCTAATGGAAATGGGAGATACTCTATTATTATTGTAGAATAAAATATTTTCATCTAATTCTTTTCTATTAAGTTGGAGTTTATATGTAAATCTTGAAGGAATGAGCTTTTGGCTTTTATTAATGGAAAGTTTGACTAAGGTTTTGTCATAAACTCTTTTATCTCTACATATAGTTTCTGATAATAAAGCAGAAGGTTTTTCTAATTAGGCTTGTCTATTCAAAAAGATCTTTACATAAATAATCTACTTGCCAAAAAAGAAAAGTTTAATTGTTTCATTCATCTTTAGCTTGATAGAATTTTATCTCTCTACTACTCCTTCTATCTTCAATATTATGAATTCTATAGGAGGAATTTTTCTATCGAGAAAAATACAAAATCGAAAAAGCTTAATTACATTATTCAAAAATTGTTTTTCAAAAAGTTTCATTTGAATGTTCACTTTCAATATTTCATAAAATATTTGTATTGAGTTTTAAATGAAAGTTTTAAATAATATTTGTTATCTTTTAGAAGAATTGTAAATATTCTATATTGACATACAAGGAAGCGGCTGTGAATTACTTGGGAGAGATTTTCAAATCAATCTATTGTAAAAATTTAAAGAGTTTCAAAATTATCCTTAAAAACTTGTTGTAGTACTAAAACTTAAATAGCTATTAAGTTAATAAAATCTTGATGTTTGTTATGTTTATTTGCATGGTCATTTGCTTGTTAATTTTTAATCATTTATGTATTTATCATTTTCCAAAATATCATTCAATATTTTGTAAAAACGATATCTTTGATGAATATTTTGATTGATTTATTATTTTCAAGGGTAAAATTTTTAACAAAATTAATTATTTCAATTTCTACATTATTTTTGTAATTTTTGAACTAAGATGTTTATTGTTTTAAATCTACTTTTTCGTGTTGGTGCAGTTGATTAACACAAGTATTTTTATTAATTAAATTCCTTTAAATTTGTTTTAATTTTTTTAAAGCCAGTTTACTTGACAGTGTTTCAGCACTAAGAGTTATTATTGACCTTACTTTTGATTTCCCCAAGCAGCAGCCAGATCTTGGCAATCTTTTAGAGGCTTCTCAAGGAAAAGTTCAACAAATTAAATAATTAATTTAAAACAATTTAAAAAGTATATTTTGATCTTAAATGACAGTATGAAATTCTATCTTAATAATTAAATTCTATCTTAATAATGAACCATAATGAAATAAATGAGTTACAAATTATATTAAATTTCAATAAAATATAATTATTAACTAATTCAAAATAAATTTGTTAATTTAATTTATATATGAATATATCAAAATATATATATATATAAGAATTTTTACATTCATTTTCATGTTAATTAACAAATATACAAAATAAATTATTATTAAGAATTCATCAAATAATAATGGAGTACTATTATATTATTATTATTATTATTACTATTACTTGATTTCAAGAAATCGAAATTGCAAATTTAAATCCACTCATACATATATATCAAAGATTTGATTTTAAATCCAAATATATTATAAAACATTTAAATGAATTTTTAATATTTAAATTGAACAATCAAAATTTATAAAATTAAAAGAAAGAATTCTATTTTAACATTGAAGAAATTTCTTTGTTTAATTAAGTATTTGAAATATTAATTTTATTCAACTAAGTATTTGAATTTTATATTTTCATTTCAATAAACTCTTTTAATAATATTTTTGTTATATAACAGATAATTTTATTGAATTTTTATATAAAATTCATTTACGCTTTAATAATTACAATATTAATTATCAAAATCATTACTTAATTTTTCAAGCTTCATATGTTTTACTTTTATACTAAAAATTACTATAATTCTTCAAATGTTTTGATGATTTTTATAGATCATAGTTAATATAAATAAGAACTAAATTTAGTTGACATTTAAACCATAAAAATATGACTGAAACATTAAATTAATACAAACATTAAAAATTTAGATATTTAATTAAATAAAAAAATTATTTATACATCAAAATAGAAATCCACAAAAAGTATCGGCATTAAATTTATCATTATTCAAAAATAAAAATAAAATATTGTGCACCCTTTTTGAGGTGTTTTTACCCCAAGAACCCCTAAATGCTTCAAAACTATAAGAGGCTCCCTTACTAATCCTGCTACCCCTAAGACCAATAGCACTATGGCTTTGACTATGCTATGTAGTAATCTTTGCTAGCTCTATTGGTCAAGTCTTAATAAACATTAGATAGTTAATTGGTGACTTAGCAAAATGCTCTCACCTAAGCAAATCCATTAGAGTTGTAATCACACTAAGGTCGATCTCTACATGAGAAGACCATAACATAGTATGTAGAGGTGGCATAAACTCAACTTTACCTTCTAGTCCATGTTGTTAGTCAATAATGCACTTACCAAAATAAAAAAGCCAACACTTGAGATTAGTGTTATGCTTTAGAGCATCATGTAAATTTCTAAAAATTTATTAATGTAATTAATAAAAAGGCATTATTTGTTATTTATTGTTATATTTCATGATGCTTGTGTTACTTAGAGCATTAAACTAAATAACAAATTCTAAGATATTAGAACAATATAGAAGAATTCTTATTGTATGCAAATGTTTAATATCTAAATCATCCTTGATCTTGGTATTATTAAGAATATATTTTATTAATATAGATAGATCAACACATGTTATACTTTTTATAAGAGGTGATTCTCGTTCACTATGACATGAGATGTTTAAAGTAAACATGTGGTTGAATAATATATTACTAGTTCACTAGAGATCTTACCAGTGGAATTTAATATGGATAACCCTAGATTAATTGTAAGGTATCATCTCATTATTCATGTAATAATCTATTATTTAGGAATCGTTAGTCAAAGTAGAATGCTTAAAGGTAAATGAGATTCATAAGAATATTTTAAGAATAAAGATTATGGAACATGAATTATAAGGTTTAAGATATCATTTAACATTACTTGATCATATATTAAGATGATATTAATCTATAATCAAACTTAAATGAGATAGAGCATGGTGAAAGGAGTATTATGATGGTGTTTTAATATGGAAAGGTTAAAGTCAAACCATTAATCTCTTAGCATTTGGATAGTCTTGATGTGTGATTAGACAACACTCTTTCTTTACATACAAATATATCAATTAAATAAGATTTAATTATATATTTGGTATGTTGTTAACATGCTAAGAATCCAAAAGGCCACACACTTACAAAAAAGGAAATAAGTTAAATATGATAAGTTCAAAACTTATGTGATAAGTCATAAAATGTGTTTTGATTAAAATTTTAATTCATATGGATTGAGCTTGATAAGCTTGAGAGCTCATATGACTTTATGTTGTCACATACCATGCACATATCAAAGGCATATAAAAGTCATACGCTAGGTATATAAGAGCTTATGTCATAAGGCTTTTCATAACCTTAGGTTCTAATTATAAATACATCCTTATAGTTAAACGAGGGTTATGATATCATAATATTCTCCTGTTATCCAACAATTCCTCTCTTTTCTCTCAATATGAATTGAGGAAACATAAGAAAATACATAAAAATTCAAAATACTTCAACCATCTTCCTCTTACATATTAATATATTACAAAGGTTATTAATGCAAGGAATTTGCTTACTTGTTTCATTATTTGGTATGGATTATTTTGGAGGTGTTCTAAACTTGGATCTATAACCTTTAGTGAAAGGTTAAAGATTGAGAGAGATCTCCACGTGCATGTAAATGTTATATGTTATCTCTATGCCATGATCTTCTTATTTTTATGTTTTCATAAGTGTTTGATGCAATATATCTCCTTGGTTTTTTATTATAACAAAAAATTTTAAATTTATTCCACTACTAATCAATCATAGAAAACCAATAGTCAAAGCTTTAATAATCATATGCAACTTATTCTTTTATGATGAGATCAAAACATAAATTATCAATTGGAGGATGTCGCTGAAAGAATATAGGTGCATATGTCATAATCAAAAAATAAGAAAGCATGTATCAATAAAGCCCATCTAGGTAAATTCTAAACTATCTACACATAATTCTGAACTGGCAAGGTTTGTTTCATATTTCTACTTGGTCTTAATTTAGATCATTAAGATGCTCCCTTAACACATTTATATCTTTCTCTAGATCACTCTAGGATATACACCATTTATGCAAACATGGAGAATCATGAAACAATACTTTTAATACCTTTAGGGCAAGGAGAAAGCCAAACTCATGAGCTAAAACCTATAGAAATCATATAATCAAATCAAACAAGGAAATGGTAATAGAAAAAGGATAAAAAATAACAGAATTTGGTCTCTTACTTCAATGGATTATTAACAACCCATAAACCTATCCCTACAATACCCACTGCAATAATCCAAGCCAAGTATCAGATGAGCAATATCGATGTTGCCCTAGTCAAATTGCTCAATTGCTCTTAAATTATGTAAGGCTCATAGAATAAACAAATAGATGTCATTTTCAATGTCATAAAGAGGGTGCATCCCAAAACATATAATAAGAAGTTATGGGTATAATACTCTACATTGATGTCTACATAAACTCAAAACTCCCTGGTCACCTCCCATAAAATGTCATAAATAATGGTGTGATTACTCTTAACATGGGGATAAAAACCAAATAAATGGTGTATCATCCCATAATTCCCTTTAGGAGACACTAGCATTGTATTAAATAAAATGTGTAGTCTTGGGCACTTTAGCCCTATGATCATAGTAAAATTCTCACATGTGATAACAATTTATCCCATTGGTAAATAGCAAGTATAGGTTAAATTCATAAAGTGCTCAATCATAGCAATGATAAAAAAATTGGTGACATCTCCTATGAAGAAAGAAATGAACCTACTTAGTCAACATTGATCTATGATACCATACACATCCTCTAATAATCTAGAATTCTAGCTATGTATCCCCCATGCATTGCTTAAAACCCATTATGGTATGCTTTTATTGATCAAAACACCTAAACATTTAAAATTCATCCTAAGGCTAGCCTAAATAAAAAGAGAAAAAAAACTACATTTTGTAAATGAATATACATCAAATATTCATTTTTTACTCATTTGAAAATGTTGATAAACAATATGCGAGGCACTACCATTAGACTTAAAAGCATGAAAAAACCATGAATAACCTATTCATTTATCCAAAACTACTAAGCCTAGCCTAATAATAAAAGAATTTACTTAGGGTTTAATGGGTCTTTCTATTGATCCTAAATTTATGGATAAAAATAATTTTATGGACCTTTTCTCAAGGGGCTCAATACTTTTATCCAAATTAAAAGCTTTAGCAGCATTACCTCTATAAAAGCTACTCAAAGTAAGTCTAATCAATCATTTACTCCTGTAAAGCATAACTTAAAACTATATGGTGATACCTTAATGTTCAAAGCATTATAATGTCTGCAATTTCCTAAAATTAACACAAAGAGCTTCTAGAAAGAGAAAATGTTAAAGAAGATGGAGAAATGTTCAAATGAGGGAGGAGGAGGCTATTAATATTTATAAAAGTAAGCTAATGTGCATTACATGTAGCCTTTTTAAGCTAATATGTATCACATATTGCTTTTTTTAAACTAATATGTACCATATATTCAACTTAAAAAGTAACATACATCATACATTAGGAGCAATGTATGTTGCATGTTGGTTCTTTTCCAAAAAAGTCTTCATTTTCACAGTCTAAAAGCCTAGAGAAATGCCAAATTGACTAAGGTAAAGCCTAAACTCATTTTAATACATTTATTATCTATGATTGTTTTATAATTTAAATTTTGTAGAAAGTATGAAATTGGTCCAACAATTGATTAACAATCTATAATTTAACTTGAAAAGACCAACCTTGGTTCACTCACTTAAGCATTAAGAATCCAAATTCTTCAACAATGCAAAGTAACCAATCTAATAATTGATTGAATATGCTAGTAGTCATCTAATCCTAGATTAGCATTGAGCCACTAACATGAGCAATAGGTGCCTAGATACAGGTTTTGGGATAATTATAAGATTCATGAACTCAGCCTGTTTGTCCCAAAGCAATGGTCAAGAGGGAGGTGAATTGACAAACTATAAAAAATTTTAAATAAATTTAGCAAACTAAAATAAACTTTAGAAAACTACTTTGTTAAAATAAATTGATTCAAAAATAAATCAATGTTGTGAAAATAACTTGATTGATTTTTTAAAACTCCCCTTTGAAAAACAATTAATTGATTGGAGTAAAGAACCTTTATAAAAGTCTTTTAGAAATCAACCAGTTAAAATTAATAGGCTAATTAAATGAAAAGAGAAGAAGAGAATAAGTAGGCACATGATATATAATGGTTTGACCTAAATGCCTACATCTACTCTTTCAAAACCAAAGTCTTGAGGCTCCACTAAAAATAACAAGTTTTCAAGGCTAGCTTGGAACCTTTACAATAATAGTTTTTAAGGCTAACTAAGAACCTCTTCAAGTTTTTAGCACGCTAACTTGGCAACCTCTTCAAGTTTTTAATAGGCTAATTAAAAAACCTTTAATGAGTTTTTAGCAGGCTAAACTCGTAACCTCAAGTTTTCATTAGACTCACTTGTAACTGTTAGTTGAAAACATGATTAAAAAGCAGCAGAAACATTTAAAAATTTTTATAAGTACATGTTTTTCATGGATCTTTACAATTACCATTCATTAAAACATAGTAAAAAGGACATGACATAAGATAAGTAGCACTTACATGAATGTCAATCTCCTTCAATCTTGTTCATCATAAAAGTTGTAGCAAACTTTTCTAATCCCTAACGTAAAGAATCTCCAAACTATCCACACAACTTGAGAATTAGATTAGTAATCAAAATTACAAAATTCATTTCAGATACTATTAGAAATGAAAATAGAAGAGAAGGAGATAAGAGAAAGTCTTGAATCAAATTTAGTAAGCATGCTCTTAAAGGATCGAATTATCTTGCTTATGCTTGATTCAAATTTTCTTATTATTTTCTATAAAATAACATGAAGAAGAAGAAGGAGGTAGAAAGTTATGTTTTTTAAACCTAAAACACATTTTAATTAACCTAATAAGGCTTAGGTGGTATTAGGGTTGACTAGATAGCTTATTTGTCATGACATAAAAGTTAACTTAATCTAGTTAGCATGTGATGTATTTAACACATCCCAAAACCCTAATTAGGCATATGGCAATCATATATCCATCCTCTTTTAGTTAAGTCACACATGTACAAGTCATGTGACACATGCATATACATAATCATGTGCATGGCATGTGTATTACACATACAAACTTGTATAATGCATATTTGGAGTTCTACTTGTCAAAATTGCATGATCCTAGTATAAAATTAAAGATCTTTTCATCTTATATCTAATAAACATGAAAAATTCAAGCTAAATCATAACCTTGAAACAATATCTCATATTGAATCAACTTATATTCTCTTTATTTATAAGCCTTTAACTTTTATGTGTGAACTTTTAGGTTTTTGACATGTTAGAAACATATTATAATATTATTAAATCTCATTTAATAACATGTGGCTAGTCACACATCATAATTACCTAAATCTCAAGAGGTCATTAGTTTGATAATAACCCTTCTATATCAGATATTGCTACAATGAACTTCTTTCACCAACCATTATCTCATTTAGGTTTGAGCATGGATTAATATCAACTCAATACATGATCAAGCATGTTAAATCATGCCCTAAACTTGATATTTCATGTACATAATCTTTATTCCTAAATGCCCTTATGAACTCATTCACGTTTAGGCATTTTACTCTGTTTAGAGTTTAAGAATCTCATATCATAAACTCTTTATGAATTTCCCTTGTATTATTCTAATACCATGGAGTTCATTATTTAGTTTAATACGCTAAGTAAAACAAGTATAAAAAATACTGCACTTAAATAATGAATAATGCCTTTTATTGGTTAAATATTTGATTACAAGTATATAAAATACTGCACTTAAAACATATGATTTAGAGCATACACTCACAATAACCTCTTCAAGTTTTCACATAAGGTTAACTTGATAACCTCTTACAATAATCAAAATTATTAAGAATATAATTCTCACACTCCGTACACAACCCTATGAAAAGAATGAGAATAAGTATTCAACATGAAGCTCTTTAAAAATACTTTAAAGATGTATATGAATTAAATCCTTTTTCATTATGTATTATTGTATTTTCTAACTTCAAAAGCTCAAGTATTTATATTGAAAAAATATTACCATTATATTCCAAATACATTAAGTATAAAAATATAAGTTAATCAAATCTAATTTTAAAAACAACTTCAATTATGTGAAATCAGCAGACTAATTTTCGTGATAGATAGATTTGTTACCAAATTTGATTTTTGAAAACCTACCATAGTTAGAATATCCAAAAATAATCTTATCAAAAGAGAAAAATTTATATTTTGAAAGATGTCAGACTTGAGCTTTATAAGGTATATATTTCTCAATGATTTCTTAACAAAAATCTAAGAAGATATCCTTACTCATTGATCTTTCAAAATTCCTCTTTAAATTGCTACATAAAATGCATTGAAATCATTCCAAGATGAAAGCTAATTATTTCGATAAAATGTGATTGTTTCCTTCCCCATAATTGATTAATGTATTTGATTTTTTAGAAAATCAAATAAATTAAATCTATCATAAAAAGTTTAGAAACAAATAAAGTTAGGAAATATCCTTAAAGTGATAAGATAAAATATCTTTCCAAAATTTGAAATGATCAAGATCAATCACTTAAATATCTTCCAAAAAATAAGCCAAATGATCCAAATAGTATATTCAAAAATATTTACTAAATAAATTAATTATCCATCCATCAATCATGTAAAAATCAAATTATTCAACAAGAACCAAAATCACGTGAAGTAATATACTTGATTAATAATTAATTAAAATAAATATTAAATGAACTAACAACAATCATGTAAAAAGAAAAGTGCCTTAATTACCTAAGTGTTCTAATAATAGAAAATATTTATTTGAAATAATTAAAGATCAAATATAATAAAAATCACTTGAATTAAATAGTCATTTTTGACATTCATCAAAATTGACGAGTGAACATTCTCCCCCTTTTTGATGATGATAAAACTTGATTAAAAATAATTTAAAAAAAAACATAAGTTTAAGTGCATTAAAAATTTTAGAAAATCTTCCCTTTGAAAAACTCTTTTGAAATGCAATATGTGTAGGAGAAAAATGTGATGCTTCTTCTGAGTTGATGATCTTATTATATTATACTCCCCTTGAAATATTATTGTATTCTAACAAATAAAACTAGACATTTATAGATAATATATCATAGCATATAAATTCCAAAATCCAAATACCAAAATTAATATTTGAAAGATAACACATCCATAATAGTTATCCAAAATCGCATGCATGCCAATCATAAAACCTGTAAACTTCTTCTATAAGTACTATTCTACTCCCTAATAAGCACAAGAAAACCACATTCTCCTCCTTCTTTTTATCACCATGAAAAAGGAAAATAAAGAATATAATCAAAGTACTCAAATATAAATAACAGTACTATAAAGGAGTTGAATGAAAATAACAAGCTAAGTTAGAGAGAAAGGATCAAAGCAACTTCCAAGCACTCTTAATGGAATAGCTTTGGTCTTCATAATTAAATGAGATCAAGTCATCCTGCCTCTGATATATTGAGCTATAGAGGGCTTAAGAATAATCTGAGTGTTGTCCTCCCCATCATCTGAATCACTGTCAGTTCCCTCAGTTGCTTCTTCTTCTTCAGCTTCTTTTGCTAGCTGCTTTCTTATTAAGTTTGACAGAGTCTTTGCTACAATATTAGTTTTAGGTTCTTCTTCTTCTTTAGCTTCATCATCCTCCTTAGAAGCTTCCTCTTCCATTGCCTTCTCTTTAGCTTTTAGCTCATTATAAATGCTATTTGGTAATACTTCTAATCCTCTAAGTTTCTTAACAACATTATTAATGGCTTGAACAGCCATAATATTAGCAATAGTAGCCTATTTCAGTATTATAACAACAATATCCATAAGCAATTATGAAATAATAATATATAAGTGATTAAATGGTAACCATAGCTTCAAAGTACTAAGGAGGGGTTCAGGAGATTTCTTTAGCTCAATAAGGATCTCTAATAATTGTTCATATTCTTTAACTAAACACATCCTACTTTGCAAAATGTGTTCAACTGTCTGAATTACTCTAGGAATTTTAGCAAGCTACTTTGCTTCATCCTATTTCTTTAGTTTTCTTACAAACTGCACATTTAATATGTCTCCCTTTGATAAATTGTTGAAAGTATCCCCTTGAAAATTGATTTTGAAATGTCTGGTCTTTAATTAAAATATTATGGTTTCTCCAAAATTTGCTTCATTACTTCTAATTAGTTGTAACCATTGATTTCCTTCAAAAATTCCTTTATTAAGAATTCTGAATGCTTGTTCCACATCTTGAGTAATGATTATTAGACTTTTCCCTTTATTTTGGAACTTATAAAATTCACTTTCCACGATCATATTGAGAGACCCATAAAACTATCTCATAAGATTTTCATAAATGGGCTCATTGAAGGGAAACAATGAATCCCATTTCTGAGTCTTAAATAAACTTTTAATGCTCCAAAATCTGTCAAAAATATCAGTCGAGTCGAGAATCTTGGATGGAATGATCTTTTGAGAAGATAAAATCATAGGTGATTCTTCTATCTTTGTTTTCTTTTCTTAAAGTGGTGATGGTGAAAGTTTAGTATTTTTCTTTTTGGCCATTTGAGATTGAGAGAGAAAAATCAATTTAGGGGTTTAGGAGTTTTGATAGAAAGATAGAAATCAAGAGAGAAAGAGAGAAAGAGAGATGAGATTTTTGAATGGTAGAATTTATTAAAGAAGTGGGAATTATATGTCTGAAATAAATATCAAAAAAAAGGAAAGGATATATGAAATCAAAATACACATGTTTATTCAAAAATAGGTCCATAATTTTAGAAATTTAAATAAATAAAAAATATATCATATATTTTTGCTACAAATAAAAATACTTAAATTATTTCTTGAAATTAGCTATTATTTGTATATATGAAATCAATTTGAGTAGAAATAAATTGTATGTATATGAAAAAATCATAAAATTAGAATGCTAAAATATATATAACATGCTAAAATCACATAGAATTTAATCATAAATGTATACGACAAAAACATGAAATATAACATTTCAGACATATAATACCTTCCAATCATGAATTAAAAATGTACATATCAAGTTGTCACAATAAATTGGAATATTTACATATTTCAATTCATAGTCTTCTAATTGTTGCTTCATCTATAGAACTTATGCCATACAACTTCCAGCTAAAACATATTCAACTTTGGCTATTTATAGTGCCATAGATGTTTGCTTCTTACTATGCCACGAAATGAGATAATGACCAAGGAATTGGCATGTTCTCAAAGTGTTTTTTTGATCAATTCTACTTCTTGTAAAATCCATATCTTACAAAATCTACATCACTATAGCCAACTAGATCAAGTGAAGTATCTTTAAGATACCAAAGACCTAAGTCTTGAGTGCCATTAAGATACTAGAGAATCCTTTTAATAATAATGAAATGTGAATCCTTAGGATTAGCTTAAAATTTCATACATAAACACACACTAAAGTAAATGTTAGGTTTACTTATAGTCAAATAAAGCCATGAACCGATCATACCTCAATACATCTTGATATTTACACTTTTACCTTTCTCATATTTTTCAATTTTCATTGTTGGACTCATAGGAGTACCACAAGCCTTTGTATAATTCATTTTGAATTTCTTCAAAATTTCCTTTGTGTACTTGGCTTGATTTATGAAAATTCCTTCCTTGCTTTATTTAATTTGTAATCCAAGGAAAAATGTAAGTTCTCCTATCATACTCATTTCAAATTCCTTTTGTATCAAACTTATAAAATCTTTACACATAAGCTCATTAGTCGATCCAAAGATAATATCATTGACATATATTTGAACAATAAGAATGTCATGCTTATGATGTTTTGTAAATAAAGTTGTATCAACTTTACCTTTAGTAAAACCATTTTCTAATAAAAATATACTAAGTCTATCATACCTAACTTTAAGAGTTTGCTTAAGACCATATAGCGCTTTTGTTAGCTTAAAAACATGATTTGGTTTTTAAAAATCTTTAAAACCAGGAGGTTATTTTATATAAACTTCCTCATTTATAAAATCATTTAAACATACACGTTACATATCCATTTGATAAAGCATGAAGTTTTTACGAGATGCACATAAAAGTTAAATTGCTTCAAGTTTAGTAACCAGAGCAAAAGTTTCATCAAAATTGATACTTTTCTCTTGGTTGTAACCTTAAGCAACTAACATTGCCTTATTTTAAACCACATTGCCTTTCACATGAAGCTTATTTTGAAACACACATCTTGTTCCAATGACTATGTGATCCTTTGGCATGAGAACAAGTGTTTATACTTTATTTCTTTCAAACTGGCTTAGTTCTTCTTGCATTGCATTGATCCAGCTTTCATCACTTTAAGCTTCGATCACATCCTTTCGTTCCATTTGAGAAATGAAAACCATATTCCTAACAAGATTTCTTATTTGAGATATTGTCATCATCTTCTTGGTTAACATGTCTTCCTTTGCATGGTTCCTAAGTTATTTTCAAGCCTTAAGAAGATTATATTCTTCAACCATTTCTTTTACACTTTATTGTTCATTAAGCAAATTAGCTAACTGATTTTGTTCTTCTACTAAATTAGCAGATTCATTTTTCTACATGCTAATATTATTTCCTATAACATCATCATCAATAGAATTTCTACTAGGTTGAGTCTAATTAGCCCCATCCAAAACCATATGTATAGATTCTTTAACAGTCATAGTATGTTTATTAAACACTCTATATGCTTTACTTTGATTAAAATAACCAAGAAATATTACTTCATTTGATTTAGTATTAAATTTAGCAAGTTGATTTTTACCATTATTCAAAATAAAGCATTTACAACCAAACACATAAAAATAACTTATATTGGATTTTCAACCTTTCATCAATTCATATGATATCTTTTCAAAATATATCTTCCTAGAGCATGATTAAGAAGGTAGCATGATATGTTGATTTCTTCCAAAAGTATTTTAGCAAGCTACTTTCGTTAAGCATAGTTCTTACCATCTCTTGTAAAATCTGATTCTTCCTTTCAACCACTCCATTCTGTTGTGAAGTCTTTGGTACCAAAAAGTTATGAGTAATCCTATGTTCATTATAATAATCTTCAAAAGATTTATTCTTAAATTCTCCTCTATGGTCATTCCTTATAGAAATGATTTTGTGGCCTTGTTGTTTTTAAACTCTCTTGCAAAAGTGACAGAGTTGTTAAATGCCTCTTCCTTATGAGCTAGGAAGAGGGTCCATGTAAATCATGAATAATCATCAATAATCACAAACACATATAATCTACCATTAAGGCTAATAGGTTAAATAAGACTAAAAAGATCAAGATACAAAAGTTCTAAAGGTTTAGATGTAGAATTCATGCCTTTACTTTTGAAAGAATTTTTAGTTTGTTTACCAAGTTGACATGCACTATAAACATAATCTTTTTCAAACTTTAATTTTAGTAAACCATTAATAAGATTTTTCTTTGAAAGTTTTGAAATCAAATGCATGCTCACATGACTTAGTCTATGATGCCGTAACCAATTATCATGATGATATGAAATCAAGCATTTTTCATTAATATCATTCAAATAAACTAAATAGACATTATCATGTTGCTTACCAATAAATGATGTGCTATTATCATGTACATCTTGAACTTAATAATAAGTAGAATCAAAAATAACTCTTTTACCTTTATCACATAATTGACTTACACTTATGAGTTTGAATTTCAATCCTTTGACCAATGAGACATCCTCAATATACAGTGTTGATCTAACACCTCCTTTTCCAATTATCTTTGCTTTGCTTTTATCTCCAAAGCTTACATTGCCATTTGCTTTCATCATTATTATGGTGAATTTGCTTTTATCACCAGTCATATACCTCAAACAAGTGCTATCCATGTATCATTTCTCGTTATCATCCTTGCTCGTTAGGCAAACCTACAATTAACTAGCTATTTTTATGTACCAAACATGTGTTTGATCCTTTCACATGAGTATTAATTTGAGTTCCTTAAGGCACCCAAACCTTTCTACCTTTCAAATTGCCTTTCCTAAAACCACAAACATAAGAATAATACCCATAATAATTATAATGAAAACACCTTATGTTTGAATTAAAAACATATGTTCTTTTTGGAAAATATTATCTTTTTCTCAAATTTAAAACATATGAATCATGATAAAATTATTTTCCTTTAAGAACTTCCAATATTAATTTGAAAACTTCCTTTTCATTATTTAGATTTTCAAAATCCTTTTTCAAAATGTTATTATTTGAAATTAGCTTACTAATGTTAGATTCCAGTTTTTCTTTTTCATTCCTCAAAACATAAATTTCTTCTTAAATAGATTTAAAATCCTTTTTCAAAACTGAACTTTTTACCCAATTTTGAAAATTCAAAAAATAGTTCTTTAAAACCTTTTTCAAGTTCATGATAAGATAGAGATGAATGAGTTACCTCTTATTAATCATCCTCACTTTCACTTGCACTGTCACTTTTTGCCACAAAGCATATGTTTGATACTTCTTCTAATTTAGATTATGAACTTAAATCATCACTGTCACTTCATATAACCACCATAACCTTTTTCTTCTTTGAGTCCTTTTTCAATTTTGGAAATTTAAGCTTGATTTCTCTAGGCTTATTACATTCATAATAAACTACTTCATGTTGTTCCCTTTTAGTGTGCTACTCTTCTTTCAGTTGAAATTTCTTTTTGCCTCTTCTTTTTGAGAACTTGTCATCTTTCTTAAAATATTTCTTAAATCTTCATACAAGCATGGCAACATCATCTTCATCACTATTTGACTCTTCATCTCTTAATAAAGCTTTTAGTGTAATGGACTTTTTCTTTTTATCTTCATTATTTTCATTCTTGTTATTAAGGATAATTTCATGAGCAAGTAGCAAGCAAATCAGTTCATCATAAGTAAACTTATCAAAATAAAATGATCTAAGGATGATTTAAGGATCTTTTTTTGATGCATACTTCTCAAACAATGATCTAAGGATCTTCTTTACTTACATTTCTTAAAAAATGTTATTTTCAAGATTCTTCAAGTGGTTTATTACATCTGTAAATCTGGTACTCATTTGGGAAATATTCTCATCAAGTTGCAAAGAAAACATTTCATAATCATAAAATAAAATATTAATTTTTGACTCCTTGACTTGATTCATGCATTCATATATAACTTTGAGTTTTTCCAAATCTGTTGTCCTATAGTACAAGTAAAAACACAGTTATATTCATTTATATCAAGAGTACAATGTAAAATATTTACAACTTTAGAATTAAGTTGAATAAGTTTCCAATACATTTTAGTATAATTACTTTTATCCAATTTGGTAGGTATTATTGCACCAAAAAAGATATTTTTTCAACATTCAATGTCAATCAATTGAATAAAGTTTCTCATTCTTATCCTTCAATATGAGTAATTTTGTTCCATTGAACAAAGGAGGTCTTATTGTAGAATGTCCTTCAATATTTTAAGAAAGAACCATATTGCTGCTCGAACCAGCTGTTATTTGATTTCTCTTAGGCTATTAAACCTATTAAAGTGAGACAAGCTCTTACCAAATGTTAGTCTCAAAGTAGTGGGCAAGAGAGGCGTGAATTATCATGCCTTATTCCATTTATAAGGCATGATATGCTCCCGTAATATGCTTAACAGATTCCACTCTAATGCCAGAATCTGCTAAACATATTACAAAGGATGTTTAAAATTAATTTTCAATCTCATTTAGGTAATAAGTATTAAAAAGTAGTATAAAGCTCCTTTGTCCAAATACAGTGGAATAAAATTTGGTTCGTATTTTTGGTCATGAAAATGAGAGAATTTAAAACTTTTGCTATCATTAAAATCAAAGCTTTCGAAAAGAAGTTTCATTAAATCCAACCAAATTCTTGCGTGAGTAAATAATCGTATGGTGAAAAATCATTTAAAACCCAAACTTATCTTAAAACATGCATATGTCACACAAAATACAATATATATGTAAACATTATACTTTATCTCTGGGTATTATCATAGTTGCATACTTATATCATATTTAATACAAACATACATACTGAAATAACTACCTGAACGTCCTCTTCTAATAACTTCGACTTCCCAGGTGCAAATCTCGCTTAGCCTTTACTTCTATCACTTCTCTAATCTGCGTTCAATAAAATGAATGTTAAGTATAAACTCAATGGTGCATAATAATCAAAAATAAAATAATGGTTTCAAATTAACATCATTAAAAAAACAAGATTAATACCTTTTTTATTGAATAAATAAAGATTTATTAATAAGATAACATTTTTGAGAAATAAAGTGGTCATACATCATAAATAAACCAATATCACCATATAAAATAATATCTAACAAGATATAAGATAAATAAAATGTTATATTAAAAACGGAATCAAATCATATAATCTCAATTATGATTATATCATTATTATCGTCTGTTATATCTTATATTTCTGCCACAAGTTACAGGAAACCTATAACTTGGATGGGAGACGGGTTTCAATCCCACCCCAAAGGTGACTAGTCTCGTCTACCTGGATTACAAGTTATAGTAACAAGTTTGTGTAACCTGCATGAGAGATGGGTCTCAATCCCATCCCTAGGTGATCATATACTATAGTATGCACACCTCTCATTGGGGACGGACCAGATATGTCAACTTCTAACCCAATGAGGAATATCTCATCATCATATGTCTGTCTCACTGTTAACTATCTATTATAGGTTATAAAATATAATTCTTTTTCAAAAAAATTCTTATCAAATCATACATCAAGTAAGGTGATCTCAAATAGAATAAATTCATAAATCAATTATCCAAGTAAAATACATTTTTCATATTAAAGAATCTTTAAACAACATAAATATCAATTCCATAATCGATTGTAGAAAATAACTTTTAAATAAAATCATTTTAAAGTAAATACATAATATGTTTATTATGCACGCACCTCAAATAGAATTTCTTTCCATTTCACTTCTTTTATCACCTTCAGATGTAATAACAGAATATGATAAGGCTATCAGAATAAGCTTTATAACTTAACTTTTTCAACTACTATAAAAACTACAGAGTAGCTAGAATCCACTTCTCACTTCCATTCCACTTCCATTCATCATACTAAAGTAAATCACTATATAAATCATCTTTAAACCCCTTTTTCACCTTATTTAACCACTTATCCAAATTACAAAATTCTGATGGAATTTCGATAGAGTTTCGTCTGTAATTCTTATATCCCAAAATCATATCTTCCTAATCTACCAATCCGCCTGCATAAAACACAATTCCCTTCCTCCAAAACATAATTTTCACATCTCCAATTCACATTCCAACATAATTCACAACATATAATACAAAATCTCAAATCAAAACATAATATACAACCATTTACTCATCCAATATTCTATACACCTTAAATTTACACATTATACATCAAATAACATACATTTTCAATCATTAAAACACATTTCCATCATCATACACATTCAAACAAGATAAATGCCATAAAAACCCATAACAGCCAAAAATTTCCATCTTAATTAACATTGGTTTTCCTTGAATTTTATTTACTTCTAACACTTCAAATCATCATTTTTCATTCTAATTCATACTAGTACACATTCATTCCAAATCAAACCCTTCACCTATATGCAAACCCCTCCTTAGCTGAATATATTACTATATATTTTCATCATTTCACTTTCTTTCTTTCATATTTCCTATTAAAATCATTAATTTTAATAAATTTCCTTTTATTATCCATTATCTAACCAACTAAATTACATTTTCATTAAGAATCCATGTTTGGGTGAATTTCTTATTCACCATAAAAGTCATTTCACATCATTATAATTCAAACCAAAGCTTAATTCATAGTAAATACATGTTATCCTATCATATTCCATCATTAAATCAACTTAACTCTACATTAATCAAGAAATTCCCAAAAATCCCTAATTTTTCCTTTACTTCCACCAACTTATTCTTCAACTTTCATAAGGTAAAACATATACCAAAAGATAGAAAACTAAAAATTACTACTTTTTCTATGAAAATCTTGAAAAAAAATCATGAAAAATGGTAAAGAATTACCTTAAAAGATGATTTTCCCTTCTTTCTTCTTTATTTCCTTATGGATTTTGAATTTTCTCTCCCTTTTTCTCTTATTTCCTTCATTATTTAATAAATATAAGACTTATAATGAAATTAGACATGTGCCCTTTATAAAAAGTACAATTTTAGTCCTTAGATATTTGGAAAATTACACTTTAAGTCCTTAAACTTTCAATTTTACCACATAGGTCCTTCCATAAACCTTGAATCATTATGAATCAATCCCTGAACTTTAACTATTTACAATTTAATCCCTACATTTGCACTTTTCACATATTTTCCATATTTCCAACTTTACCCTTAAATAATTCCATTAATACCATTTACGTCTTATTCGGTAGCCTTAACTATATTTCAATCCTAAATGCTTCTAAGTAGCATACTAGAGTCCTTGTTCTACTCCGAACACGATTCCACCGCTTAAATCATCTAAAACATCTTATGTGATTTGAAAATAACAGACTTCCCAGGGAGGTCACCCATCCTCCCATTTCAAGCACATTTAACTTAAATATTTTTAATTTGTATATTTAACTTAGTTTCTATCCCAAATATTATTCTATCCTACCATACTCCTTGACCTGAATATGTTCTATTCAGTCTTCGTAATTGACCATGCTATGTAACTTAATATAGGTTTAGGTTCATTTTTCCTCAAATTACATATCATGCAATTAGTTCATTAATTAAAACTTATACTCTCATCCTACTAACCCCCTATATACGGGTGTAACATAAATTGATAAACTTTAAAAAATTTAAATAAATTTAGCAAACTATTTTCAAAACTAGCAAATTAAAATAAACTTTAAAAAATTATTTTGTCAATACAAATTGATTAAAAAATAAATCAAAGTTACAAAAATAACTTGATTGAGTTTTTAAAACTCCCCTTTGGAAAACATTTAATTGATTGGAGTGAAGAACCTTTACAAAAAGTCTTTTGGAAATCAAGCAGTTAAAATTAGTAGGCTAATTAAATGAGAAGAAGAGAAGAGAAAAAGTGGACATATGATATACAGTAGTTCAATCTAAATGCCTACATCTACTCTCTCAAAACCAAAGTCTTAAGGCTAAGTAGGAACCTTTACAACAAGTTTTCAAAGCTAACTTGGAACCTTTACAATAATAGTTTTCAAGGCTAACTAGGAACCTCTTCAAGTTTTCACTAGGCTAACTCAACAACCTCTAGTGAGTTTTTAGTAGGTTAAACATGTAACCTCAAGTTTTCAATAGGTTCACTTATAACCTCTTCAACTTTTCACATAAGGCTAACTTGATAACCTCTTACAATAATTTGAATTATTAAGAATATAATTCTCACACTCTTTACACAATCCTATGAAAAGATTGAGAATAAGTATTCAAGATGAAGCTCTTTGGAAACACTTTAAAGAAGTATATGAATTAAATCCTTTTCATTCTGTATTATTATGTTTTCTAACTTCAAAAGCTCATGTATTTATATTGAAAACATATTACCATTATATTCTAAATAAATGAAGTATACAAATGAAAGTTAATTTAATCTAATTTTGAAAATAACTTGTGTTATGTGAAATCAACAAACTAATTTCATGACAGACATATTTGTTACCAAATTTAATTTTTGAAAACTTACCATATTTAAAATATCTAAAAATAATTTTATCAAAAGAGGAAAATTTATATTTTGTAAGATGTCAAACTTTAGCTTCATAAGGAATATATTTCTTAATAATTTCTTAATAAAAATCTAAGCAGATATCCTTACTCAATGATCTTCCAAAATTCCTCCTAAAATTGCTTTATAAAATGTGTTAAAATCATTTCAAGATGAGAACTAATCATTCAGATAAAATCTGATTGTTTCCTTCCCATAGATGATTAATATATTTTATTTTTTAGAAAATCAAATAAATTAAATGTGTCATAAAATGTTTAGAGACAAATAAAGTTAGGAAATATCCTTTAGGTGATAAGATAAAATATCTTTCCAAAATTTGAAATTACCAAGATCAATCACTTAAATATCTTTTAAAAATAAGTCAAATTTTTCATATAGTATATTCAAAAATATTTACTAAATAAATTAATTATCCATCCATCAATCATGTGAAAAAAAAATATTCATTAAGATCTAAAATCACATGAAGTGATAAACTTGATTAACAATCAATCAAAATAAATACTAAATGAATTAATAACAATCATGTAAGATTAGAAAGTGATGTGATTAGCTAAGTGTTCTAATTATGGAAAATATTTAATCCAAATAATTAAAGATCAAATATAACAAAAATCACTTGAATTAAATAATCATTTTTGACATTCATCAAAATTGGAAAGTGAACACATTCCAACAGTTGACTAATTGATTGGCTTTAGCCATATAGCCAGACCATTAGGTTCTTAGATGCTTAATTTGGGCTTCAAGCCTCATCATGAGATAATTAATGATTACTATAACTAGTTAAATCAGATGATAAGCATGTAAAAACCAACAATTTTCCCTTAAAATTAAGTAATTAATTTGAAAGGATAAGGCATATTTCTTCTTTTAAAGGATGAAAATTCATAATATGATTAGGCTTTATTTTATTGATCCTTATTTAGGATGTGTTGTTGCTAAATTAAACATAATCATAGGGTTAACTATTATAAATTTAACTTTCATTTATTAATGATGATGCTTTTATTAATTCTATGAAATTAAGGAAATTTTCTTATCAAAAATTAAGCATAATTTCTTGAAAAATTGGAACTTTTTATTTTGTTCATGGACCAATATGTCATACATTGATTTTCCATACCAACATGCACTAAATATTGATTTTTGTATAAATGTGTGGCACACATTAATTTTTTAAATGAATATTCAATATATGTATGATGCATATTACTCTTAAGATAAAAATATTCTCACATATGGAATCTACAAATTCATTTCTTTCAAAGATTAATATAAATGTCCCTCAAGTATTTTCTTGAAAAATAGAGTGAAAATTAATCAAATTAAATGAGACTTTACAAAAATTACTCCTTAAACAAACTAAAAATGTAAGTACACATAATTATGCATAATCACAGACTAATTCAATCCTTTAACTTTCTAGAATCAAGAAATTAGAACTCAATTATGAGTAAGCTCCAAAAGCTATTTGTGATTTTCATGACTTTTTATCCTTTTCTTATATATTTTCTTGATTTTTTTAGTTCTATCCAAGAAGATGTTATGCACGTTGCACTTTTTATACAATATATAATGCATGGTAGAATTAATGTGCAAGTTTTTTCACCTTATTTCATATAAAATTTGAACATTTTAGTAGCATTCATGCCTTAATCATTTAAATGATCTTAATTGATGATAAAACAATTAAATTTCTTAGATTTTAGCCTTAAAATTGAGATTTAATTCAAAAAGTATTCTTTTACCTGAAAGAAATTAATTTATATTGATGGGATTTAATTACAAATGTTATTAAATTCTAGATGATGATTCAAAAGGTTCTAAAATTATTGGGATCAATTTCATGACAAAACATAAATAGTGTAGAACTAAATACGATGAACTAAATATGCATCATACATTACCAATATAGGCGACATATTTATCAAATGTGTATGGGGAAAAGTAATAGTGTAGGCCACCTTATTGCACGAATAATATGTGGCTTATGATAGAATTGTTCCTTACGCACTTCTAGAGCTAATAGACATGCTCCTCACATTGATCTAACCCTAAAAATGTATGAAATATTTCTTCAAAATTACCTTTTTCAATGAATATGTGATGCACATTATTTCATACAAAATCAAAATTTGTTTGTTTTCGCTCAAAATGTTTTCTTAAGTAAATTTTTGGACTTCTCAACGCTTTCTAAGCATTGTTTGTCCTTTATCCTTTATCCTTCGTAAGTGACATACTTTATCCTTTTGTACCAATTTATTCATTCTACCATAACCTTCATATCTAAATTGTCACACCCACATTTGAGACCCTGGTTGTCTTGTGTTATTAATGTATAGGACTGATAGGACGTATACGTATTCATATATGTAATGATGTGTTTGATAATTAGGATATGATTTTGCTTACTTGTTATGATTGTTATTATGGGTGTATGTGTGTGCATGTATTGATGTGGTATATATTGATGATGATGGATAAAGAGGGTGTTGTTGCCTTATTGAGTTTTCTTTGTAGTATAAGAGGCAAACATCACGTTTCGCATGTTGTGCATAAGGTTTTAGAAGTGTTTATGCTTGAATTGGGAGTTAGGTATTTCGGGAATGAGCCTAGGAAGAGTGGGAGAAGGAGGATTGAGTGTGGTACGGGCGTACCAAAATAGGAGAGTTGAGGGAGTTAGGCTCCTGGATACTATACGGGCGTACCTGAGGGTGGTCCGGCCGTACGCGTACTCGTAGGAAATTGGGTTTGTCAAGTGGATTGTGGATGTATGGGCATACCAAATGTGGTACAGGCGTACCGTTCCTTACAGGAAAATGTGCTTGTCAGGAGTTTTAGTTCGGTACGGGTGTACCAAGATCCGTATGGCCATACGTGACTTAAGTTTGACAGGTCAAAGGATAAGTATTAAGCCTTTTCTTAGTTTTCTACCACCTTCTTCTTTCTGAAACCCTTCTAAACTTTAGAGTTAGTGTTCTTAAGCCTGGGAAGAGTGCTAGAGCTTGAAGTTAACGATAACGGACATTTCTAACGGGATTGTATTAGAAGTCTTCCTACTACAGGTTTGTGCTAGGAGTGTTGTTTGCGTTAGCTTGTTCTAGTTCATCCTTAGTATGTAGTTGGCTTGGTTCTTTGGCTTGAGACCTGGGGAAGACCTCAAGGTGATGCTTATGTTGATGTATTTTGTTATGATGTTTTCTATTACTTTCTATGATGGGATGAATCTATGAAAAGAATCGTACGTGCATATATATATGTTCAAGGCATGCATGGTGATGAAGGCAGGAAAAGAAAGAGGGAAAAGGAAAGAGAGTGATGAGAACAAAGCTAAGCTCTAGGCATATTGGGTCAATAACGATGATGGGATTCCTAATGGAATCATTTAGATTATTGCCCTCCTAAAAGGGAGATGAGTCTTGAGACCTATAGTAGGAAAATGGGTACATAGCACCATGTGTTTATATGTCCTCCTGAGGGAGATGAGTATCGATACCTATAGGGACCCAGTATGTGCGGAAGGAATGTGCACAAACACAAGAGAACAAGAGTGAATGAGTGGAATGAGGATAAGGGAGACTGCAAGGCATAGTTACGTTCGCATTACATGTATTGATAGATTGCAATGTGTGCTATATGATATTCTGATGGTTTATTATGTGTTTATATTTATGTTATTATTTATATTTGCCTAACACCACTGAGTTTTATACTCAGCGTTTATCATTTGATGAACGTAGGTTCAGAGCCCTTGAGAGAGCTGTCAGAGAAGCAGTAGTAAAGGTTGTCAATAGAGAAGATCCTTCTCGAAGAGGTATGGGACCTTAAGGGCATACTCCGAGTCATTTTTTATTAGAGAAGCTCTGTTGATTCTAGTGGCAGTAGTCTACCTTGTATTTTGTGGTGTATCTGTATAGGAATTATACGAACCCTGTTGTATGACTGATATTGTATATATCTAATAGAATTGAGTTGCTTGACGATACAAATTGTATGAATGAATGATTAATTATCTAGGGTACGATGTGTCTTATATATGTTTGCCACGTTGTTGCTTTCTTTCACCTCTTAATACAGGGACGTATACCCATACGAACTAGAATAGATTATAGAGCCTATGTATCCCTTATGGTATAAGTAGCGGTTTTTCCTTGGGGAAGATTGATACTCATGCTACAGGAGCATGTTACTCCAGGTATGGGCTGGGTGTGACATGTTTTAGTGGTATTAGAGCTATGGTTAGCTCGCTACGTACTTTGTGTGTCAGTTAGGACTACTGCCAATGATTAACAGGCTACATATGGGGAGTCCTTACTGCTGCTGACTGTCATAAGTTATGTTATTATGTTACAGATTAGATTCTATGACCGATCAGGCTATCATAGTGGGTGAAGAAGGAGGGGATAACTTTAATCCCCAAGAGAGCACGTCAGGTGCAGGGGACAGGGTTGAGAGATAGCCAAGACAGGAGGAACATGGAGGACCCAGTAAGAGGGCACCTCGGGTTAACAAGGTGATGCTTCAGCAGTTGATCTGATAGCAACTCAGTTTGCTCAGTTCCTTCAATATTTATGGGCACAAGGTCAAACTTTACCTGTTACTCTAGCTCCACCCCTGCCAGAACCAAGGGAGGAGTATAAGTTAAATTTTATGAAGTTGAGGTCATATGGGGCTACTGATTTTGCTGGTACAATAGATCCGTATGAGCCAGAGATATGGTTAAAGAAGACATAGAAAATTCTATGCCAGCTGAAGTGCCTTGAGGCGGCCAGGTTTAAGTATACTATTTCCCTGTTACAGGAGGATGTATATGAACGGTGGAAGACCATTCCACAGAGTATGGCAGACCCTCCGGTACTGACATGGAATGACTTTCAGAGGGAATTCCATCAGAAATATATGCCTACAGTATATACTGATCAGAAGTTGAATGAGTTCCTCAACTTGAGAGAGAGGGATATGTCGGTTGTAGATTATGAGAGGGAGTTCACCCGGTTAGCCTATTATGCGACCAACATTTTGACTTCGGGTCGTGAGAGATGTAAAAGATTTGAATAGGGTTTGAATTTTTGGACCCAAGCATTGGTTTAGGGTTTTAACTACGTATATTTTTTGATATTAATGGCTAACGCCTTGAACCAAGAGCAGACGATGCAGGAGGAGAATGCCCGTTCAGAGTCGTTGAGGAGACCATTCAGAGGTTCGAGTTCTTCAATGGGGTATCAGAAGAGGGGCAAGTTCTGAGGCTCCTTTATCCCATGATCAGGGGATGTTAGACCATTGCCACTCTGACATACACAGAGTAGGTGATCCTCAGTGCATAATGGTAGTTCAGGTATGGGACCAGGTTCATGCCGTACTTATGGCTGAGCACATCATGGGGCTTGTCAGATGGGTATCAACTTGTGTTATCATTGTGGTAGAGTAGGTCACTATACTAGAGAGTGTCTCGTACGCTATGATACGCTTGTACACACCGTGCCAGAAGTGAGATCGTATCAGCAGGGTCCGATAGCTCGACCTAGTACCGGGAGTTTCCAGGGTTTCGAGAGGGGCAGAGGCAGAGGGAGAAGCCATGAGGGAGGAGACCATGGCACCATTCAGGGATCCATAAATCAGATTGTTGGGGCTCCAGCTATAATGTATAATTTGGTGCAACGGGATAAGCAGCATTCCTTAGATGTAGTGATTGGTAATGTTCTTATCTCCAATCATGATGCATTGGTTTTATTTGATCCCAGTTCTTCCTATTCTTATATTAATGAGGGATTTGTTTGATTACTTAATATGCCATGTGAGGGATTAGGTTATGAGATAGCGGTAGCGAGTCCTTTAGGAAAGGATGTGGTAGTCGATAGGGTGTATAGACAGTGTCCGCTGATTATTCATGATATATGTTTCACATCGGATTTAGTAGAGATGTCGTTCTGCGAGTACGATATTATTCTGGGTATGGATTGGTTAGCCTGGTATAAGGCAGTAATGGATTGTTATCAGAAAATAGTAACCCTTCAGTAGCTAGAACATAATACAGTAGTAATACGGGGTAATGTAGCATCAGTAACCGCCAAAGTGATTTCTGCTGTGGTAGCTCAGAGATTGTTACGACAAGGTTGTGATGTAGTGTTAGCTCACGTAACAGCTGTAAGATAGAAAGAAGTACAGATAGTTGATATTCCAATGGTATGTGACTTTCTGGATGTATTCCCAGAAGAATTGTTAAAACTGCCGCCAGAGCGAGAGGCTAACTTTGAAATAGAGGTGTTACCGGGTACTGAACAGATCTCTATGACACTGTATCGTATGGCACCACTTGAATTAAGGGAATTGAAGATATAGTTGCAAGATTTATTGAATAAGGGTTTCATCAGGCCGAGCGTTTCACCGTGGGGCACACTGGTACTCTTCATAAAGAAGAAAGATGGTACCATGCGGATGTGTATTGACTACCGACAGTTGAACAGGGTGACAGTCAAGAACAGATATCCTTTTCCCTGAATTGATGATTTGTTTGATCAATTGAAAGATGCTGCAATCTTCTCTAAAATTGATTTGAGATCAGGATACCACCAACTTTGGGTTCAAGAAGGGAGTATAGCGAGAACAGCTTTTTGAACTCACTATAGGCATTAGGAGTTCTTGGTGATGCCATTCGAACTGACGAATGCACCTACAACATTTATAGCATTAATGAACATGGTTTTCATAGATTACTTGGATCAATTTGTAGTCATGTTCATTGATGACATCCTAGTGTATTCAAAACTCTAGACAATCATGATAAGCAGTTGAGGTTAGTATTGCAACGGTTACGGGAGAAGCAGCTATATGGTAAGTTGTCCAAATATGATTTTTGGCTAGAGCAAGTGGCATTTTTAGGACATATTATTTCAGCCAAGGGAATCAGGGTGGATCCTAGCAAGATGAAAGCCGTACTTGATTGGCCGATTCCATGTAATGTCAGTGAGGTTCGTAGCTTTTTGGGATTAGCCGGATATTATAGATGATTTGTTAAGGGCTTTTTGATGCTTGTGATACCATTGATGACTCTTCTATAGAAGGATATTCCTTTCTTATGGACAGATAAATGTCAAAGGAGTTTTGACCAATTGAAGGCGTGTTTGACTCGAGCTCCAGTTTTGACGTTACCGACGTCAGGTATTGCATTTGTGATATACAGTGATGCTTCACTCAATGGTTTGGGATGTGCCCTCATGCAAGACAGGAAAGTGATCTCGTATGCTTAAAGATAATTGAAGCCACATGAAAAGAACTACTCGACTCATGATTTGGAGTTAGCCACCATTGTTTTTACATTGAAGATTTGGTGACATTACTTGTATGGAGAGTTATGTTACTTGTATACCGATCATAAGAGTTTGAAGTACTTGGGCATGCAGGAGGAATTGAATTTAAGGCAACAATGTTGGCTTGAATTGATAAAGGATTACGACTATGTGATCGATTATCATACGGGGAAAGCTAACTCAGTAGCTGATGCATTAAGCCGTAAAGTGTTTGTAGGATTGAGACAGTCACCATTAATGTTAATTCGGGAACTGCGACAGTTAAATGGCTTACTGGTGATGCAACCTAATTGTATCATAGCACAGTTATAGTTATAGGTGAAGCCGGTGTTGACAGAACATATTCAAAATAGTGTTATGTATGATGAGGAGTATCAGAAACAGTTACGAAAAGTACAGATGGGTAAGACTGCACTTTTTACAGTAGACAGTAATGGTAACTTGAGATATATAGATAGACTATACATTCTAGCAGACGAGGAGCTGAAGAAGTAGATTTTAGTAGAAGCTCACAATTCCACATATTCATATCATCCAGGTAGTACAAAGATGTATCGGGACTTGAGATAGTACTACTGGTGGATTGGTATGAAAAATGATATAGCTGACTATGTCATTAAATGTCTGGTATGCCAGCAGATTAAAGTAGAACATCAGGTACCAGCAAGATTGCTTAGTCCTTTACCAACTCTGGAATGGAAATGGGATTGGATTACTATGGACTTTGTTACAGGGTTACCAATGATGCAGAAAAGACATGATGCCATACAGGTAATCGTAGACAGACTGACAAAGACAGCTCATTCCCTACCTGTGCGTATGGATTATAGCCTGGAAAGGTTGGTGGGACTGTATATTGATGAGATTGTTTGATTGCACGAGATTCCATCCTCTATAGTGTCTGACAGAGATTCACGATTTACGTCACGGTTTTGGGGTATGTTTCAGAGGGCTTTAGGCATGCAAGTACAGTTCAGTACTGCATTTCACCCTCAGACCAATGGCCAATCAAAGAGAGTGATCCAGATCTTGGAGGATATGTTACATGATTGTGTTATGGAATGGACAGGTAGTTGGGATCGCTACTTACCATTAATCAAGTTCGCTTACAATAATAGCTATCGGTCTAGTATACAGATAGCTCCTTATGAGGCATTGTATGGTCGATGATGTAGGACACCTTTACAGTAGGATGAGGTTGGTGAACGATGGCTAGTTGGTCTTGAATTGGTATGACAGGCAGAGGAGCAAGTACAATTGATTAAGGCTAGATTGAAGGCAGCATCGAACAGGTATAAATCTTATACGGATCTAAGAAGATGGGATATAGAGTATAAGGTTGGAGATAAGGTATTTCTGAAGGTATCTCCGTGGAAAAGGCTTTTGAGGTTCGATCAAAAAGGGAAATTGAGTCCTCGTTTCATTGGACCATACGAGGTGTTAGAACGAGTAGGACTGTTAGCCTAGAGATTAGCTTTGCCACCCGAGCTGGATCGTATTCATAATGTATTCCATGTTTCGATGCTAAGGCGTTACATATCAAATCCTTCTCATGTTATTCTAGTAGATGTTATTGAGGTACAGCAGGACTTATCTTACAGTGAAGAGCCGATACAAATTTTGGCCAGGGAGACTAAACAATTGAGAAACAAACAGATTCCTCTAGTAAAGGTCTTATGGAACCATCATACAGGACAAGACACTACTTGGGAGCGGGAATCGGTGATGAGAGAGCAGTATACCCATTTGTTTCCTAATAGTTCAGGTTAGAATTTCGGAGATGAAATTCATTTTAGGGGGAGAGAGTTATCACACCCGTATTTGAGACCCTGGTTATCTTGTGTTATTAGTGTATAAGACTGATAGGACGTATACGTATTCATATATGTAATGATGTGTTTGATAATTGAGATATGACTTTACTTACTGGTTATGATTATTATTATGGGTGTATGCGTGTGCATGCATTGATGTGGTATATATTGATGATGATGGATAGAGAGGGTGTTGCTGCCTTATTGAGTTTTCTCTGTAGTATAAAGGGTGAAAACTAAGTTTTGCATATTGTGCGTAAGGTTTTAGAAGTGTTTATGCTTGAATTGGGAGTTAGGTATTTCGGGAATGAGCCTAGGAAGAGTGGGAGAAGGAGGATTGAGTGTGGTACAGGCGTACGGGTCACCGTACGGGCGTACCGAAACAAGGGAGTTGAGGGAGTTAAGCTCCTGGATACTGTACGGGCATACCTGAGGGTGGTCCGGTTGTACGCATACTCGTAGGAAATTGGGTTTATCAGGTGGATTATGGACGTACAAGCGTACCAAATATGGTACGGGTGTACCGTTCCTTACAAGAAAATATGCTTATCAAGAGTTTTAGTTCAGTACGGGCGTACCAAGATCCGTACGGCCGTATGCGACTTAATTTTGACGGGTCAAAGGATAAGTATTAAGCTTTTTCTCAGTTTTCTACCACCTTCTTCTTTCTTAAACCCTTCTAAACTTTAGAGTTAGTGTTCCTAAGCCTGGGAAGAGTGCTAGAGCTTGAAGTTGACAATAACGGACAGTTCTAATGGGATTGTATTAGAAGTCTTCCTACTACAGGTTTGTGCTAGGAGTGTTGTTTATGTTAGCTTGTTCTAGTTCATGCTTAGTAGGTAGTTGGCTTGGTTCTTTGGCCTGAGACCTGGGGAAGGCCTTAAAGTGATGCTTATGTTGATGTATTTTGTTATGATGTTTTCTATTACTTTCTATGATGGGATGAATCTATGAAAAGAATCGTACGTGCATATATATATGTTCATGGCATGCATAGTGATGAAGGCAGGAAAAGAAAGTGGGAAAAGGAAAGAGAGTGATGAGAGCAGAGCTAAGCTCTGGGCATACTGGGTCAATAACGATGATGGGATTCCTAATGGAATCATTTAGATTATTGCCCTCCTAAAAGGGAGATGAGTCTCGAGACCTATAGTAGGAAAATGGGTGTATAGCACCACGTGTTTATATGTTCTCCTACGGGAGATGAGTACCGGTACCTACAGGGACCCGGTATGTGCGGAAGGAATGTGCATAAACACAGGAAAACAAGAGTTAATGAGTGGAATGAGGATGAGGGAGACTACAAGAGATAGTTGCGTTCACATTGCATATATTGATAGATTACAATGTGTTCTATATGATGTTCTGATGGTTTATTAAATGTTTATATCTGTGTTATGATTTATATTTGCCTAGCACCACTGAGTTTTATACTCAGCATTTATCATTTGATGAACATAGGTTCAGAGCCCTCGAGAAAGCGGTCAGAGAAGTAGTAGTAGAGGTCGTCAGCAGAGAAGATCCTTCTCGAAGTGGTACGGGACCTGAGGGGCATACTTCGAATCATTTTTTATTAGAGTAGCTCTGCTGATTCTAGTGGCAGTAGTCTACTCTGTATTTTGTGGTGTATATGTATAGGAATTATGCAAACCCTATGGTATGACTGATTTTGTATATATCTAATAGAATTGAGTTGCTTGCCGATACAAATTGTATAAATGAATGATTGATTATCCAGGGAACGATGTGTCTTATATATGTATGCCACGCTGTTGCTTTCTTTCACCTCTTAATACAGGGACGTATAACCATACGAACTTGAATAGATTATAGAGTCGATGTATCCCTTGTGGTATGAGTAACGGTTTTTCCTTAGGGAAGATTGATACTCATGCTACGGGAGCATGTTACTCTAGGTATGGGCTGGGTGTGACATAAATTGCATTTTATCCAAAACTCGTGCAAAAAATCAACCGTAGAATCTCATCAACCAAGCCACAGTAAATTAAATTCACATATTTTCAAACTTACATGTTTAACATCTTATATTTCGTTAGTTCATAATGTAATTCTCATATGGGTATTCATACTTTCCAAAGGAAAGTATTCTTTAATAAATAAAATACTCAACCATAATAACACTAATTCATGGTTAATCAACAAAATGTTATTAAATTTAATATAATAAGTCCTCTCCCTCAAGTTTATATTAATGTAGTTTCATTAAAAAGGGAAATTTAGCAATATAATATTTATGTTGCTAAAGTGTAAAAATTTGTTGCTAAAAGTTATTGGTAATAAGTTGATGATAATAAATATTCCATCACTAAACCATTTTTTACTATTTTTTAGCTACAAATTTGCATCAAAAAATAGCTATAGAAAGTTTTCATTATTACTCCATTATTAATTACAAGCAAAAATGTGATGGACTATTTTCATTGCTAAATAGAGATGATTAAATTTCATAGCTATTTTCCATCTTCAATTTATGATAGAAATAATCCATATGTATTCCATCACTACTAAATAAAATTAATATTTTTAAATTTATTATATATTTTTAAAATTAATAAAATTATTTTTTTCTATAATATTGTAAGAATATATTGTTGAGTATAAGAGAATATTAACATTTTAAAAGAATTATTATATTATTAAATTATAAAATGTATAATTTATTTATATTTTTTGAATAATATATAAAATTTATTATAGGTAAAAAAAAGGAAAAATTGTAATAATGATAGAAATGAAAAAATATAAATATCATAAAATTAATATTCTAAAAATCAAAATTATGTACAAAAATATCAAAATTAATATAAATATCATTCAACCATCTATTGATAAATCATAAATTATTTAATTTAATAAAAAGATGAATACAACCAAGAAAAGCTAAAGCAACATAATCATGAGAATTTAAATGAATTAAGATATGAAATAATGGAGAATTAAAACCATCACTTGCTTAATTTGCTTCTTTTTTCATACATAAAACAAACATTTCAAGTAATCTAAATTAACAATGAAAATAAAATATTAGTATACTAAATTATAAAGAAGTCACCATCATCAATTTTAATCAAGAAATTGAAATTCCAAAAAAAAAAGATACATTAATTAATGGACATCCTTATAATGTTGATTCCAACATGCATGTGATTGTTAGATGCTAGCAACCTATATGAAACCTAACATTTAATAATAACCCATATAAGTAGAAAAATACACATATAACATCAGAAAAAATCTTTTATAGCTTGTTTATATTCTCTTATATTGATTGAATCAATAAATGTAATATAATTTAAAGAAAAAAATTATCAAAAGTTGAAGATAACAAAATCTTAATTATATTATAATAATTAATTTGATTAATATATGAAAATATGAAGGTGATCATGCAATTTTAATTTCAAATAAATTGAATTTTTCTTTAAGAATCTTTTACTAAATAACAAAAACAAAATCCAAATGCTCATTTATTTTTATAATTGTAGAGATGTACTTAACTTTGAAGTGTTTTAGAGAGTACAACTATATTCAAGAGGAGGAGTCTTGTTGTAAACAAGCCTTTTCAAAACTGAGCCATATTTATTTGCTATTAGATCCTTTAGCCTTATGTGCACCAATCCCCAAGTATCTCCATACAAGCTCCTAATTCTAACATAAAAAAATTTCAAGTACATAAACATCATTACATAATAAGTTATTCATACAATAAAATAGAGCTAATTAAGTTATCTTGTTTCATATGGAACAAATGACTGATTTTGATTCTTAAAAAGAAAATTTCAAGAACAAGAAAGGTAATTCACTTTGGTAAGAAAAAATAAAAGTTATATTTTTACTTACATTTTCAAAAGCAATTACATTTTCAATATGAGATATATGCCCAATAGTTATTTATAAATTCAAATAATCTATTAATTAGTTGTAATAATCAATTACATGGATGCTAATATAGGAGCCTAAGTATTCATTTATTCCACTAGTAATTTATTTTCACTAAAACAGGCCTTTCCTTGAATTTAACTAAAAATAATGACTCCTTAATTTCAAATAAAAAAAGAAAACAAATAGATTATCGTCACTTCTTCATAAATGATATCTTGCTTTCTCTTTCTATAATGAATACTTATTAATTAAAAATGGGAATGAAATGATAAAATCCAAAAAATGATAGCAAAAATTTTCATAAATACAAAATTGATAAAACAAAAGCAAAAGTTGAGCTAAAGCTTCAAGTTTAATTGCATAAATAGTTGAAAAGTTGTAATAACCAAAAACTTGCTAGAACTTTAACAAACCCACCCTTAACTTCTTACAAGCTTGATTTCAACTTCAAAAATTTCATTATAAAAATCATCTAAAAATCAAGAAAATTAAATTTTAAAACTAAAATGAAAAGAATTTATATCTCCAAGAACATTAACCCTAACCCTAAATTTCACACAGTTTACTAACCAAACAATAAAAAATAAAAATAGAAATAAACTAAAATATATAAAATAAATAAAATAGAAATGTTAGTGATCCTAACCTTGATATTAATGGGATATGTCAATTTTGGACTTGACATAATCAACAAGTTAAGAAAAAAGCATTATAAAGGAGTTTACAAAATGGAGTCCACTAAGAACCTCTCTTTCTGAGTTAAAGCATAAGGACTCCAACATTGTCTTGATAAATTCATTTATGAAAACTTACATTTATTGAGTGAAGATAAGAGATAGACAGAGAAAGAGAGTGAGCATATGAAAGATTTAGGATTTGAACCAAAATTTTAGTCTAAGCTCACCATTTCCATCTTTCCATGTCTTTCAAAATAGTTATATTTCTTAAGAAAACAATAATAGGTAGTAATCAATTGTTAATGAAGTATGTTAGACCCTAGGTTTTGAATGTTGTATCATGTGTGAGTCAATTTAAGTTATTTGCAATTTTCTAAGTGTTTTTGTATTTGGTACGGGCGTACCACTCTTGGTAGTTTGTCAGTAAACCGGTTTCGGTACGGGCGTACCAATGGGTGGTACGACCATACGCGAACTCGTAGGAAAATTTATTTGTCAGGAAACTTAGGTTAGTACGGGCGTACCAAGTGATGGTACGGCCGTACCACAGTTCCCTCGCATTTTCCAACGACTAGTTTTGAATCTGTACGGGCGTATAAATACTATATGGTTGTACGCGTCTTAGAAATTAGGTTTTAAAGTCTGAAAAATGGCTAGTTTCATTAGAACTACTTTCATATCTTTTTAGCTAACGAAAATACAATCATAGAGCATCTGTTCTTGAGCTATTCTTACTAGTTACAAGTAAGTTTTAAGCTTGTTTCCTCATTTGCTCTTTGTGTATTATTGTAATCATTGTGGGGTTGGTGTGAGATTAATCTATTGGGGATTATTGTATTTGAGTTGTTTGTAAGGATTGAAATTGTAAAGGTTAGAGTGTAAACCTTGAAAACACTGGGGATTGGATTCATTGGTGAATCCTTTATTGTAATTGATTGAGATTTTAGTGGAACCCTAAGTTG